>MJUU01001793.1:0-11054 GCA_002080025.1 Modiolus philippinarum
ATGATTTTATATTCCTTTAAAAAAATCAAAAACTACAGTGATATGTTAGATTTATATATTCTTCATTTTGTCTTGTTTTTAACTTTTATTTCTTAAGGGAGTACGAGCCTCAGATTTTCAGAAGCATTCGATATCCTCGAGTTTTATCATTTCAAACAGTGTTAAAATTTTTTGCACATGGATCATATTTTCTTGGTCATAGGTCACTCTAAAATACATAAAATAGACTATGTATAAAATTTAATCAACTTCTAATTATAATTTCATATATTTAAAGGCCTATAAACATCCTATGCAAATTGAAGGATCAGTTTCCCGCCAAAATTTTGACGTCTTATATCTCAAAAATTCCTACATGGATTTTCAAAATTTTTTGCTCAAGTTGTTCCATTAGTAGTGCTATTCAAAACAAAAGGTCAGAATTTTAATTCTAATTACAAAATTTCTGTCACTCGTACTCCCTTAATTATTGTATACAGTTTATTTCATTGTTACTGCTTACATATACGTTTGCATCAGATTATTTAATTGTCATTGACTACATTTGTTCTAGATTATTTCATTGTCATTGACATCATTTATACTCGATTATTTCATTATCATTGACTACATTTATATTACCTCAATTTTCATTAGCTAAATTGAAACTATTTCATTGCATTGTCATTGGCAACAATTTCAATGTCATTGACTACATTTATACTAAATTATTTCACTGTCATTGAGTACTGATCATAAATCAAGTTCATTCCATTGCCGTTGAACCATGTTAAGGTTTGCAGGTATATACCAGGCAAGACATGCTAGATGACATTTTACTGTTTGTCAAATGAATTTAAAAATGGCTTGTCTTGCTAGTTTGGATATACATATGTATATTCTATTTTGTATACAATTTTTCAAGGATCTTAAAATGTGTATTATTAAAAGTTGAAAATAGATTCATCAATTTAGATTTAAAATTTGATATGCATAATTTACAGATTAATGAATTGGAATATTAAAATTATATTTTAGGTGATCCCAATGCTCCAGAATATGCTGAAGGAGGGTCTAGACTACCTGCTGGGGCTATAGTAGGAATCATTATTGGACTTGTAGTTCTAGTAGCATTTATGATTATAATACTTTGGTGTTACAAAACAAGAAGATTACCTGGAATGGAACAATATAGGAAAAAACCTACTCATACAACAGCAAATAGTCACCATACTTACACTAATTCAGATTTTAATTATTCAAAAGAACCTTCGGTTGTATCAGAAGTTCCGAGCAAAAAATTTTATTTAGAAGACCAAGGAGTTTTCCCTAGTATTGATAGCTTAGCAAATAAGTCTGAAAATTCTTTAAATGGAAGTGCAAATGGGCTGCATGTAGCACGAAGGGCACCTATTGCAAACTGGAATATACAAACAGGCAGAAATGAGGATCCAAATTTTAATGGGGGAAGAAACAGAAATCAGCCGGAATCTGATGGTAGAGGGCGCTACAGACAAGCTCCTTCAGGAAGGAATAGAGCACAATCCCTTGGTGATTCTCCAAGTAGGAGGAGAAAAGAAGAAGAATTTCGGTACAATAATGTACCACCAGCTCCTGCCCCTCCTCCAGCAGCCCCTCCATCAAAGTACAGAAATGAAACACAGAGATCAGAGAACATCCGAAATGATGATGAAATCTCAGGAGTAAAAAGACGTAGACAAAGGATGAATACTAGTGAACAAGACACTGAAGTTAAACGGCCAAATTCTGGAATATTTGAAAATCCCGATAATGAAGGTTATATGTATGATTATGATCAGGTTAAAAAATTATCTACTGAAGAGGCAGATAATCAAGAAAATAAAATGCTAAATGAACTGAGAAGAGAATTAGAAAGACGACAAAGTATGAAAGAAAATAAAGGTGAAAATGATGAAAAACAACCAAATAATAACAAATCTGATGATGCGCCTGGAGCTCCTGTATCTAAAACTGATCAAAATAATAAAACTGGAACTCCTGAATCAAAAACTGATCAAGAAAATAAAACGAAACCTAATCTTCCAGAGACTGGGAAAATCGATGGAAGATATAAGTCAATTGATCAGCAAAGTGAGATTGGGGACCCTGATACTATAAGTAATCCTTTGATTGGTAGTGGTAATTCTGCTATTAGGGCTTCTATCAGTGAACTGAGGGAGTCTCCTGGTACTCGTAAAAAGAAAAGACGAAAGTCACACAAAAAATATGTAAAAGCTGATCCAACAAGAGATCCATATAAAAATATGTATGAAAGTTCAACAGACAAACCAACTGATATGGATGAGTCTTTTGATAGGGATTCTATATACAATGATTCTTTCAGTCTGCCAAAAACAGGGCCAGTAAAAGACACACCATTACCGCCTGAGGCACTAGCACCAATCTTTGCCACTGATGAATCTGTTATGCAACATTATTATCCCCAAAACCAGTATGAAATACAAAATCCAGTCTATCCTATTGTTGGATATGATGCATTTGGGAATCCTGTGTATGGAAACCCTGTTCCCAGTACAGTTCCCTACACACAAACAGGACAGCCGGTTTATTATGTTGATCAAAATGGTTATCCAATTGACCCGAATCAACAACCTCTTCAGTACCAAACACCTGTAGACTTCCATCCTGGAATGCCTGGGTATACATCTACACCATCAAATTATGATCAAACACCACATCGTAAACAAAGTCCCCATCATGGACGTAAAGATCGAACCAAGTCACAACCATATCATAATGCTGTTGTTGCTACCCCAGGAGCACCAAGTCCTATTATACCCGCTGGAAGTATTTTAGACAACCCACGATTACCCCCTCCAGGAACTACTGTTATGAACTCTGGTATCGATCCTAATACAGGAATGAAATCTTCACAAGTTGTGTGGGCTGATGCTAATCCTGACCCCACAGATCCAAAGGGAGATAATCCACAAATAACACGTCAAACGATTGTTAGAGTTACAACTAGAGACACTGAGGATGGACAGTTACCTCAGCCTCCAAATGCAGGTAAAATATCTGATTATTAATTGACAACTATTGTAGAATATTCAAAGACTGGTTTGAAAGGATTCATTGATGAATAACTACATAAACTCGCACATAAAATAATTATTATGGCAAGATATTTGCATGACACATTGAAAACAAATCGCTATACAATTTGATTCAAATCATACATTTATCCTTTACAAATATTTAAAGTGACTTGACGTTATTAATTTTGATTTAATCAAAAAGAAAGGAACCAGCTTTTCACATTTGTAAATTGGTGTTAAAATGCACTTTTAATTACATCTTCAATTTCTTCTACTTGAAAAAAGATGAATTTTCATTTGTTAGTTGAAGGCGTGATCTTATTTTTGTCTCACCAGCAATGAATGTAAAATGAATATCAAAATACATTGACCTAAAACCATGAGCCCTTAAAATTGAATTCATTTAGAAACAGAAGGCCCAGTATGAATTTCTGAATATCAGCTGTATATTGGTCCCAAAACTTATATTTCCTTACAAAAAATCACCTCGCAAAACCTGGCGACAATATTTGCTTACAATGAAATCGACAAACTGTATTTTCCAACATTTTGAATGTCAATCACTGTAAAGTTTGATATGTAAGTGTATTTCAAAGGACAATAAGTGTTTTTCAAAAGATTATCAATGGTTTTGAGTGAAGTACATGTATAAAAGAATGAACAGAAAGTTGCATAAATTGGAAACACAACCTAGACCTGAGAGATAATTTCTATATGCTTCCGTAATCAATGTTGGGATCATAAATGACTGAGAAAACCAGGACTTCTTTGGACTAGACTGAAGCAGGTTTTCAGAGGTTCCACTGTATATTTTACCATATCAGCATCAAATTCAGAGTTTAAAAAGTCATATCATTCTTGCGCAAAAAATGGAATTCACTATGGGAAAGTTGGCGAAATGATTTTAGATCTTAGATAATAGTTAAATTTGATCAAATATCCCACTTTTATTGGAAACCATGTAGAATGTTGAACTTTTTCAGAAAATTGATGTTCTACTAAGGGGAGATAATTTGTATAGAAATAATGGGAAAAAATCAATTTTTCCCATTTACTCAAAAATAAGTTTGGTTTTCATGCAAATTGAAGGCAAGTATATTAGTTAATAATTCATCAAATTTGAAAAAAATCTTTATGGTGTAACTAAAATAAATTAAAATTTTGTTAAAATTCGCTAATTTCCCTCAACATTTTAACCAAATCAGCTGATTTTTACATGACAAATCCAGTGATCCTCAATTTTTATTTTATTTTTTGTATGCTCTAATAAAAAAGTATAAATAATGGAAATATCAGAAAATTTTATCTGACAGTATTTAGACCCCCGTACCACCTTAATACATAAAAAAAAAATTTTTGGTTGGGAATTCAGTTAAAAATATATCTTAACGCAACCTTATTTGTGTTAATAAGTTAAATACCTTTCATTTCTTCCTGATTAACAATAGCATAATCTTCTGTTTATTTGATAGGCTTGCAGCAGATGACTTTTAATGCAGCTAATCAGTTAAAATCTAATAATACAGAACCTGCGTTTTTATCTCCATCAAAAGGCAACTTCGGTGGAACAGCTTATAAACCTCAGGTTGTATATGCACAACAGACACCAGAGAGAGACAATGCAGCTTTTTATACCCGTGTGGCTCCTCCTGAACAGAATCAAATGCAAGTCGCTCCAAAACCAGTTGTACATAGTCCAGCTCGTAATTACTCTGTAAGGGACAAAATAACGCTACAACCAGAAGAACATGAATTTTAATGATTGTATTTTATGATAGGACATTTAATACATAATTAAGATGTGTTTTTATTTTACAAGTAGTGCAATTCTCTTAGTTCAATTTTTTTAATGTACAGTATTGTATATGATACAGAGTTCCAAGGGCATAATCATTTATAACATTATACATTTCAACAACATGTCACCAATTTTATGTACATGATTGTAATTTTTTTTATTTTAATATTTTTATCATATTTCTATATTGTTTTCATTATTATCATTGCTGACAAACCCTCATTTTATGCTGTCAGATTTATGTATGTGAAAAGACGGGGGAACGAAATATGAGAAATATCAATGACATGATAGAAAGTGTATGAAATGATCGACTTGAAATGTAAATTTTTTGAAAGGAAATTTTGGAAAGGTATGGTTCACTTTGGTAGTAAACAATTTGAATATACTGAACCATCAGTTCTAGTGAGAACGTTGTGCACACTTACTCTTCAGTGCCAAATTTGTAAGAAATAATAATTCAGTAGTTGTTTATAATTTATCTTATTCATACGTTAAAGTAATCAAATTTTGCAAATGATTTTCTGTTGAAGAAAAAATCAAGATGATGCAAAAAAATGGACATGTTCATTTCTGTTGACAAAGTCAAAATGAAGGGACACAGAGTAAATGCTCATGAGACAAACTTGCAATCAATACATTTGAAAACAAAGCAATTCTGTTCTTCTTCATATTAAAGTCACTATGAGACTTCAATGGGCAGCAGTTGCTTATATCCTTAGTAAATCAGGAAATGTTTTGAGAAGTATTTTTTACTAAATATTGAATAACATAACATCCATGTTTATATTTGCCATGGATATTGGGTTATCAACATTTTCATCTTTGACATTCTCCGTTTAGAGGCCCCCTTTCCTTTTCTGGACTTTACAGCAGTTTTATGACATACTTAGCAAGATATGTTCTGTTTTGCATATGTAATATAGCCGGAAGTTAACAGTCCATATCAACACACCCAGTCTGATATGGCCATATCATACTGCCTCGTTCTGAAAAAGCCATAACAGGCCAATGATATAGCTATTTCAATGTGGTATGATGATAATCCTAATTGGAAGTATATAATAAACAGATTAAGATATGGTCTTTTCCATATCAGCACGTTTATCATCCCTCGACCCATATCAGCCCTTGGCTGAAGCCTAAGACTGATATAGGAGTCTTTGGTGGATAACTGTGTTGATATGGAAAAGTCATGTTATTGACTTCGATTTTATAATGAATTGATCATTGACAAACACAATTTTACAAGGCTGTGATTGTGAGGCATTATAACTTTAAAGATATTTTTGTTTTTAATATGCAGCACATTTTTTTACAATAGAAGTAAACATGAAAGGTACAGGATGACATTTAGAAACATAATGGGACAGTTTATGTGATTCAGATACTTTTCATTTTGGACATTACATGTATAATATATGGCCATTCAATATAAAAATGTTTGTAGATACTTATTTAATCTTTTAAAAATAATGGTGAGTGGGTAATTATTTTTGTGACATTTAAAGTAAAAAATGCTGTAAATTCTAAGAAATGACCAAAAATGTAAAGGAAAAAAATTCAAAATTAAATGTTTATCAGGGCCAAAATATTTGAGGCGTGGCATGAAAAATTAAGGAAAAGACCACAAAAATTTTTGTGGTCGTATAATGGTAAGGTGCTGTCATCATTGTTGTCGTTGTCGTCGTCTGTAGATTGGTCAATAACTTTAGTTCCAGTGGACTAATCCTTATGAAATTTTAACACAATGTTCCTTGGCACAAAAGAAAGGCTTTGCGTAGTTTTGGTCATTATGGCCCCTACCGTTTTTTAAAAAAGGGCCAAAAAGGGTTAAATTTGATGTTTTCACATATTTGAATGTAGAATCTTTATTATTTATCAGATTTTGATGGGGTTTCTTTCAGTGTCCTCCTGAGGAAATTTCCAATCAGATGTATGGCAACAGATTTCACATGGCATGTACCGTTCACAAGATAAATGGGGCCCAAAATTTTATTTTTTTAATTTTTAGTCCCGATTTTGATGCAGGTTTTTGCAATGGATTCCTTATGAAATTTAATGTAGCGCTGCACCATTAGGTTTTTTATATCTTGTTTTTTTTCCCAAGCTATGAGGGGCACAAGGGGGCAAAACTTGTGAATATACATTACCTAAAATTTTTATTTTTCATCTGATTTCAATGGGATTTTTTTTCTCCAGATTCCTCTCATTGTAGGCTTTCAGCAGTATGTCAATGGATTTGGCATAGCTCTTACCGTTTCCAAGCTATTAGGGGTCAAAAGGGCCAAAATTGCAACTTTAAGAAATATGTAAAATCTTTATTTTACATCAGATTTTGATGGATTTTTTTTTTTTTGATTCCTCTTAATGTAAGCTTTCTGTAGTATGTCAACTGTTTTGACATAGCTCATACTGTTTCTGAGCTGTAAGGGGTCAAATGGGCCAAATTGCAATATTTCAAAATATGTGAAATCTTTATTTTTCATTGGATTTCAGCCTGAGTTTTTTCTTTGGATTTCTGTTGATGGTAATCAACAGACTTTCTTAGCTCTAACAATATCCTAGTAAAAAGGGATTAAAAGGGCTAATTTTTATTTTCACAAGTTCGTGTCCAGTTAATTAATGTGTCAAGGTCCTTATTGTGTCCAGCAAATTACTGTGTCCACATTCATTTTAGTTTACACTTGTTCAAATTTCAGTGGTCGACATGCTGCGGTCGTATCATGCTGCGCTCGGCGTACCCCTTTATTTTTGATTATGGCCTAAACCAAAGTATTTATTAGCTGTGGGCAAACCATTTTTTTATAACATGACATATATATAAATATTTTATACCAGTTGTCAAAGGTGTTTGATACAAACACCAACATTTACATATCTAAAATATATACATTACACATATCATTTTATTATAGAGCTTTTGTTACATTCCGAATTTTGAGTCTGTGATTTATTACAAGAAAGTCATAATTCAGTATTTTTAACCATTTTATTTTGTTTTATCATATTTTGTGTTCATGTGCTGTTTACTTATAAATAAATACCAGTATATCAGATCATTATTATAGCATTTCATTATTTCATATTGGTGCTATAGCTACAAGTTATATCTATAATTCCTTTACATAAGTTTTTACCTCACTTTAAAGTTCAATGTTATTCAAAATTACAATGAATGTCTCAAACTCACTTAACTTCATTTCCTAATAAAACTTTGGTATTAGAAACCAAATATTTACTACTTATCTAATCATCTAAATGTCAATGGCTTCAAAAATATATAGAAATCTAATATTTTATACAAATGTAAAAATACATTATATTGTAATATAGTACACAATTATTTTATGTTTAACCAAATGACAGGCTACTGTGTTTTTTACAGGACTGAGGTAAAACCTGTTCTCTAATTCTTATGCTGTTCTCGTCAATTTCATGTCATAGGAGATAAAAATGTTAACCAACATGTGCATAAAGTGTTCTTGACACTTCATTGGTTAAAATTCAATTATGACGTCAAATGTGTCTGCCATGTTTCAACTTTACCATTGTGACGTCATGAAAAAAGGTGACCATGCCTGATGACATCAAGCTCAAAGAACACATTTATTTTGGATCCTCAGAGAAGGGGGTTATGTTTTTTTCCAAAATCTCCTTGAAATCATTAAAGAAATAAAATCCACAACGGCATCTCGTGAGAAACAACATTTTTACACTCTCAATAGTTATATTTTAAACGCTTGGCAAGCCTTGCGTTAAAAACATAGAAAATTTAACTATCTCTAATGTAGAAATGTTGTTTCTCACTCGATGCTGTTGTGGAATCTATATTTATCCTTCCGGACTGCACATTCAATAATTAGTATTAACTTATTACCTAATACATATATCTGGTCTTCGTTTTGTGAAAGTTCTGGAACTCTAAAGATGTTTGCTTTTTTTAGTTTTCAAAATGTTCTGTTTGGCATGATCTTGCATCAATGGGGATATTAAATCAAAATAGATGTTGAATGATACGCCAAACTTGATGTCTTTAATTGGAACATTGTATGACGATAAAAAATCAATATCTTGATAGATTTCATTAGCATATAAACATTAACGAGATCATTTTGTAGACAAATAGACAAGATGTACAAAATAGAAATTTTATTCATATACTAGTAGGTAATAATGTTTTATATTATTTTTGTCTCTAATGAAGTTTGATGAAAGCAAAACATATCAATTGTATTTAAATTCTACAAATCATTCCATATGTATATACAATGTACAGACATTGTACTACATATTGTTTTGCAATAAATGATAAATGATATTTTATGTGTATTGATTTATATATTTTTACAGTTTATTATAATGCAATTTCACTTGTTTTACAAATTTTAAAATTCACTGACATTTTTGTTGTATGAAACCCATTTTAACTACCTGTAACAATATTGAAAAGTAGTTTTAGTTATGTACATTTAAAAATGATAGAAACTTGGTGTTCTCATAAACTCTGAGTGAACTGAAAACCCAGTAAGGTATCATTTTAATTATATTTCACTTTATAAAAATATCCAGCGAGAATGGCTGGGGTTTGGTAAAAACAAAGTATTAATTGTGTAAATATTTTTTTCAATACTGTTAACCAACATTATATGGGGAGCAATACATTTTGGTAAAGGAGTATGTACGATAAGAGGCATATTTGGCCCCTACAATTAGCTACCGGGTATATATGCAAATCAAGTTTTCCTTTTAATTTCACTTGGTATATCACAGTTCATATATTGCTTAACTCATTTTGGTCATGTTTTGGCACAGGAAGCATACTATAGAGTGCATGGTTGTGCCAATGAGATTTCTTGATATGTTGACAGTATATAAATTTGCCACCTTTTCATGCTTAATTAAGTCTCATTGCCACAGGTATGCGCTCTATGTTTCCTGTACTGAAATATGTAAGGTTTTTGTCATTTTAGTCCATTTTTGTGAAAATGCTTATATTATTCGAATTTTGGAGAAGAAAAAAGACTTGTGTAAAACCTGTCATAGTTTATTACCTACTGATATTGAATGTATTTTGAGACATAATTTTATCAAATATAAGGGTCTTAATTTTAGGGACCAAATATGCCCCTTACTGTTCATACTCCTTTGCAAGAAAGAAAATACCATGATATTAAATACATAAGGGCATCTCCAATAGTTTCAGGGGAGATAATACAAAAGGCAAAAGAATGCAATGTTTTCCGTGAATATGACGTTGAAAAAATGTAACGTCACAAAGTAATTCCCATTGTTTTCGATTGATTGATTGATTAGTTAGAGTTTAACGTCCAATGAGCAATATTTCAGCTATATCAGGACGAGAACAAGTTAATCAATTCAAACAAATTGTAAGTAAAAGAAGAAAGAAATAAAGGTGGAAGGGACAACCGGGGCAACGACTTTTGATTGCCACTGGAAAAGGGGAGAAATGGGTAGGGGCAAGAAAGGTAATTTGTACCTTCCAGTTTGGCGAACTTTTTACGGGTAGCCCATTGGAGATTTATTAAAAGTTGAATATTTTAATGATTATCTCGAAAATGACTCTGTGACCTAGACTGTTTTTGAAATTTCTGAATAGCATATTATTAAAGTACACAATATCAAAATTTCATAAAATCGACAATATGAGAAGTTTTTAAAATATTGCAAATTTGAATTTGTAATGGAACATTTTACGTCACTTTTACCGTTAATCGTGCTACATATTCAGTGATTTAGAGAACTAGAACATACTTTGTCATGTCAAATATATTTTTCTGTAAATCTTAAAACCTTGACTTTTTTTTTCAGTTGCTTTGGTAGTGATTACATTGAAAATCATTTATATATATTTTTTTTAAGCTAGAAGTTGATTTTTCTTGGATAGACGCAAAAATGATCAATGTTTTAACCATAATTTCCATGGAAACAAGATTGGTGACACAATATTTTCTTAACATTTTTGAAATCCCTGGTACTTGTTTTACAACATATCTAAAGGTTGCAAAAATGACAATATAACTTGAAACTGTTGGATATGCCCTTAACTGGAGTAAAATAAGCTATGGCTAAATAATCTGCCTCAAAGTTAATTTAATGTAATGATTCCCAGAAAAAACGTTGTTGTGAAATTAAGTTGGCTTACAGAAATCATGATTCACAGTAATCAGCATTGT
>MJUU01001794.1:11409-22999 GCA_002080025.1 Modiolus philippinarum
TGATGTTTATGAGGTGCTGACCAAGTGTTATTACTTTTGTGCCAATCTGTCATCTTACATGCAGACAGCATTGGACCCTATGGGAAATGCACACAAAGATCTTCTAGAGAACTGCTAAATGGATTTAAATCAAACATGACATGAATGATGCCTGTCAGGTGCTGACCAAGTGTCACCAGCTGTGAACTTAAGTTAACAAAAGATCTTCTTCTAGAGAACTGCGTAATCCAAACTTTGCTTATGAGAAGCTGACCAAATGTTGTTACTTCAGTTCTGATCCATCATCCAACATGGCTGCCAGCAATGGGGAAATGCATACAAAGATATCATGGAAAACCATTGAATGGATTCAATTTAAACATTGCATAAATGAAACTTGTGAGATTTTGATTTGACCAAGCTTGTTACTTTGGTGCTGATCCGTCTTCCGACATGGCCACCAGTAGCAAACATAGTTTAAAATTGGACCCAGTGGGAAATGCATAAAAAGATCTTCTCCTCTGAGACTGCTTGAACAATTTCAGTAGAATTTTGATATGATAGTCCTTCTGTGACCCTCTTCAAAGTTTTATGTTAAATAGCTGTCAGCAGGGGACGTAGATTAAGTTAGTCCCTTAAGTTTGGAAACTGCATTCAAAAATCTTCTCTGGAACTGCTTGAACAATTTTAATTACATTTTATAAAAAGTTTCTGATTCTTATGTACATACACCACCAAAGACGGACCATCAATTTGGAATTATAGTGCTGCAGGTCCCAGGTGAGCAATACGTCTCTCCGTCTGTCTGTCCGAGTGTCCGTCGGTTGGTCCCACCTCAGGTTAAAGTTTGCGTTAAGGTTCAAATATGAGGAACTACATGTGGCACATCAATCATCTTTGGTCAGTGGATGGGTCTTGGAGAGTGATGCTGCTTCAGATGATAATTGGGTCACTCTGACCTACATTTTATGCTTCAATGACCTCGGTTAAAGTTTGCGTTAAGGTTCATATCTGAGGAACTACATGTGGCACATCAATCATCTTTGGTCAGTGGGTGCGTCTTGGAGAGTGATGCTGCTTCAGATGATAATTGGGTCACTCTGATCTACATTTGATGCTTCAGTGACCTAGGTTAAAGTTTGTGTTAAGGTTCATATCTGAGGACTTTCATGTGGCACATCAATCATCTTTGGTCAGTCAATGCGTCTTGGAGAGTGATGCTGCTTCAGATGATAATTGGATCACTCTGACCTACATTTTAGGCTTCAATGATTCGGTTAAAGTTTTGCATTAAGGGTTATGTCTGAGATACTACATAAGTCACATCAATTATCTTTGATCAGTGGATGCATCTTGGAGATTGAAGCAGCTTCAGATGATAATGGGGTCACTTTGACCTACATTTTACACTTGACAGACTTGGGTTAACGTTTCCATAAATATTTTTACCTGAGATACTACATGTTACACATCAATGAACTCAGTTTTCAGTGAATATACCTTAGACGTTCATACATATTAAGATTATATTAGGGTTATTATTTCTTGACAGTGGGTGAGGGGATTAGCTGTCGTTTGCGACTGCTCCACTTCTAGTTTAAAAATATACAGTAAAATGTCCTTGAATTCTCTTGTGAAGCATGACATCAAAGTACTGGATTGACCAATCAGATTAGAGGATTTTCATCGTACATCAAAGTAGAGCACGGTGAAGCTAATGAAGTCTACCTATATAATCTATGTAAAAAATTGAATTTTAAATTACAATATCTTCAGCGTTATGATAAACTATTATCCTGAAATTCAGATATGATATTGATATTGGTATTCCAAATGTATATTCCGAGTTTCATCAAAATATCTTGAAAAACAAAGTTGAAGTTACATAGATATAAAGTGCAACACTGAATCTTTCACCACCTAATTAGGTAAAGTGCCCCATGTCCGGATTAGAGAATAGCTGTTTGCACCAAACCTGAAATCACATATCTGACATATTTGACTGTATATACTAATTGGTGAAGTTGATCTTTTATCTTTTATTCATTATTAAATACATGTAGTATACTTGAATTATTTCTTCCATTCTATGAAGTTAAACATATTGATGAACTCCCTAGTTCTTCTTTATTTACTTTTTAGCTCACCTGGCTATAGCCAGGGTGAGCTTTTGCCATCACTTTTCGTCCGTCCATCGTCCGTCATCCGTCCGTCATCCGTCCGGCGTAAACTTTTCATTCAAAGATCTTCTTCTCTGAAACTGCTGGGCCAATTGAAACCAAACTTGGCCACAATAGTCCTTAGATGGTCCCCTGCAAAAAAGTTGTTTTTCAGATCCGCGCTATATCCAAGATGGCCGCCAGCGGGGATCATAGTTTTAACATTGGACCCTATGGGAAAAGACATTCAAAGATCTTCTCCTCTGAGACTATTGGGCCAATTGAAACCAAACTTGATTTCAATAGTCCTTAGATGGTCCCCTGCAAAAAAGTTGTTTTTCAGATCCGCGCTATATCCAAGATGGCCGCCAGCGGGGATCATAGTTTTAACATTGGACCCTATGGGAAAAGACATTCAAAGATCTTCTCCTCTGAAACTACTGGGCCAATTGAAACCAAACTTGGCCACAATAGTCCTTAGATGGTCCCCTGCAAAAAAAGTTGTTTTTCAGATCCGCGCTATATCCAAGATGGCCGCAAGCGGGGATCATAGTTTTAACATTGGACCCTATTGGAAAAGACATTCAAAGATCTTCTCCTCTGAAACTACTAGGCCAAATAACTAAATACCGAAGTTACTATGAATTTACTTTCTGCATATGCACATTTCGACAACTTATGTCTCTTCAGTGCAGATAAAATCTGAAACTACTGGGCCAATTGAAACCAAACTTGGCCACAATAGTCCTTAGATGGTCCCCTGCAAAAAAGTTGTTTTTCAGATCCGCGCTGTATCCAAGATGGCCGCCAATGGGGGATCATAGTTTTAACACAGGACTCTATGGGAAACACATTCAAAGATCTTCTCCTCTGAATCTACTTGGCCAATTGATACCAAACTTGGCCACAATAGTCCTTAGATGGTCCCCTGCAAAAAAGTTGTTTTTCAGATCTGCGCTATATCCAAGATGGTCACCAGTGGGGATCATAGTTTTAACATTGGACCCTATGGGAAAAGACATTCAAAGATCTTCTCCTCTGAAACTACTGGGCCAATTGAAACCAAACTTGGCCACAATAGTCCTTAGATGGACTCCTGCAAAAAAGTTACTTTTCAGATCCGCGCTGTATCCAAGATGGCCGCCAGCTGGGATCATAGTTTTAACATTGGAACCTATGGAAAAACACTTTCAAAGATCTCCTCCTCTGAAACTACTGGGCCAATTGGATCCAAACTTGGCCAAAAGAACTGCACCCCATCCAAAATAGCTGCTAGTCTGGAACATAGTTTAACTTATATATAGCATCAATGTCTATTAACAAATTTGAAAATAATGCCCTTAAACATTTGGACTATTTTAACTGCATATGTCAGCTGTGGCCCAGGTGAGCGATACAGGCTCTTGAGAGCCTCTTGTTCTTTCAATGCAACCTTGTCTTGGGCATGTTTTTGTCTTAAGTGCCAGTGTATTCACATTTCTTATGTATATGCACTCTGTCATTTGAGTAATGTTGTTAGTTTTTATATTGTTTGGGCAATTGCATGAAAATGCTGATATTGTATTCATTTTTCAATTTCAGGGAGCTTCTTTAATCCAAGCTAGAGTATCTCCACCATCAGACAAGTCGGGACAGGAACCACCCATTGTGTCATTCATAAAACTGGAACATTACAATGCTATAAAACTGGTTCAAAGTATTCACCAGTCATTGGCTTCACTAAGTAAGATTATCAGAGGAACAATGTTGTTGACTTCTGAGGCACAGAAATTGGCTGCGGCTTTACTACATCAAGAGGTATGTATGTGTATCTTATATGAGGGTGGGTTGGAGGAGGGGAGGCTTCACTAAGTAAGATTATCAGAGGAACAATGTAGTTGACTTCAGAGGCGCCAGAAATTGGCTGCAGCTTTACTACATCAAGAGGTATGTATGTGTATCTTATATGAGGGTGGGTTGGAGGAGGGGAGGCTTCACTCAGTAAGATTATCAGAGGAACAATGTTGTTGACTTCAGAGGCACAGAAATTGGCTGCGGCTTTTTACATCAAGAGGTATGTATCTTATATGAGTTTTGGGTTTGGGTCTTATTTTGGAATCCAGAGAGAATTATTTTTAAATCTGAATTCCCAAGAAAATAATTTTTCAATCCCTAGTCCTCGAGAATAAGGATTCAAGTCCAGAGTCGGTTAAGAGTTTATCCATATCCTTCCTGAATAAAATTTCTTATTCCAGTGTTGCTGGAAAGCAAAAGGTCCTTATGTTACGCTTATACATGTATTTGTTTTATATTATTGTACCAAGTTTTCTTGTAATGGACTTGTTGAGTCCCCTTTTGCTGTTTATAAGTTGTGATTATCGTCTATTAGTCTTTTTATCACTCAGTGGATGACAGCCATTATAAAAACACTTTGCCAGTTAATTTTATGTTTGTTGATGATCCCACATCAGTGAATAATAACAAACATTGATGTAGAGTTTTTGACATTTAGCAATGAATTCAACTCAAACTAGGGGCTGTCTTGAAATTTGAACTTAGCATGAGGTATGAACAAAGCTTCTTGGTAACTTCAAGATGAAGAACAACAATTAAAGGTGTTGTTCCATTGCTTGGAACATTATTGTTTGGAATACGAATACAAATATTTTTAATTATCCAATCATTGGGCCCAATAAGGGCATACATATAATAACAGTACATGTAATTTTGTTTAAAATTTTTAGACACCATTAACATGGTTGGATAAATGGGATGGACCAGAAGACCCTATACAATATCTACGTGGACTGGTGTCAAGGGCAATAGCTATACAGACCTGGTTAGATAAAGCTACACATGGTACAATATTGAGGGATACATTAGACTTGTCAGAACTGTTCCATCCTGATACATTCCTTAATGCCTTGAGACAACAAACAGCTAGGTATGTCCTGTTTCAAATAAGTAAGTTTTTAAAGTCTATTTCATACAGTCATTACTGTCCTTCTAAAATGAAAACTTGAATCTAAACTGTTTTCAGAAGTTCATGACACTTTGTTTTTATACTGTTGATCAATTCTTTTATTAATTATGCCCCTGCAGTTAGACAACGGGGGCATTAAGTTTTAACTTTGTCCATCCGTCCGTACGTCTGAAATTTTCGTCATAGACTTCAAAGCATGCAGGAATAATTTGATATTTGGTCTGAAGCTTTGGTATGATGAGTTGTACCATGTCTCCCCTTTTCAAGTCCATTGCTCATCTACTTCCTGTTTGCCTATATATCTGTATGGCAGGGGCATCTGTGTCCCATGGACACATTTTCTTTTATTTTAAGTCTATAGTAAAACAAATCTGTTGTGATTTTCTTCTTGAAAATAAATAAATTCAAAGAAACGTTCTGTTAAGAACAGAGATGTACATGTAGTACTGTAACCAGGGTTTCGCATTTTATTACTCCTGGTGAAATTCAGTGTACCTAATTTTAGCCATTTTCGAATCCAAGTCAGCTCGCCCCACTGCCAACTCGCCCCCTTCCAGCTCGCCCCCATTTCCAACACACTCGCCCCATTTATAATTTATATTATATAAGTGTCTGGTCAGCTCTCCCCACAAAGTGAGTGACATGATTTAATGTCTTCTGATAAAATCACGAGAGAATATTTTTCCATCTGATAGTATTTATTTATGATGGTCCCAAAAACTAAAGCTTTCTCTAGCCTAACCCTTACCTATTTCTAACCCTAACCCTATCTCTAACTCAACCCTAACCCTATTTCTAACCCTAACCCTTTCTCAAATCCAAAGTCTAACCCTATCTCTAACCTTAACCATATCTATAACCAAAAACAATACTGATAACTTAAACTCTGAACCAGTATACTTTTCAATATACGCCCTTGCTGAACCTAGAAGAAACCAACAAGTGGGGCGAGTTTGTATTGGTTGGGGCGAGTTGGTTGAAATTGGGGGCGACTCGGACAGGGGCGAGTTGGCAGTGGGGCGAGTTGTCCTGCTACCCCATTTTCTATTTTTGTTGATGCATTTATGTAAGAATTGGAAATAATTGCAACAATTTATGTTCCCAATATTTTCATGCTTTCAAAGATCACAAAAATTGCCGTAAATAGACCATATCCGACCTTTGGTATTTGGATTTACCAGACTACTTTTCAATACGTCACAGTATAGAAAACGTCACGTCATAGAGCCTAAAATGTCATGAAGTTGGTCACATGGGGCGGACACGTTTGTGACGTAGGGCGGACAAACAACAACTGGTGAATCTGAATACCAGAACTTGGATATAGTCTATTGGTTTACTGTATTTAACTTCAAGTACACATATTAGATTTCATAAAAAATTGACAAAATGTAAGTGAATACCAAGTAATAATACACAAAGGGTTACATTATAATAACCTTAGAAATCATAGGATCACCAAATTCTACAATAGCATAGGAAATGAACAACAATTATTTTTTGACTGCGTAAACTACAATGCATTCATTTTATTAATATTTTTTTCACTTTTTCCTTGATTGCCAAAAATATAATGTCATCAGTTTATTATTTTATTCCCCAAACTTATGTCCCTACTATTTTTTAATGACAATGAAGATTGAACTTGGAATTAAAATTTCAGGGAGTTAGGAGCTTCCATGGACAGCCTAAAATTTGCTGCTAGCTGGAAGGGATCTATTCAAGGAGCTAAGACTCTTGTTAAGATTGGAGGCTTACTTATGGAAGGGTGTAGTTTTGATGGATCTAGACTGTCAGAAAACCAGAGAGATTCTCCCAGCGTCTCAGGAATACCATCTTGTGTGGTGGGCTGGATACCAAAGGTAATGTACAGTAATGGACAGTTGTTCTTAACACATTCAAGTTTCTGAGTTTTGAAGGAAAAAACATATTTACATTTTCCTACTTTTGAAATTTTTATTTTTTTCATTATGTAGAATTCCTACCTGTTATTTCTGAAGCTTTGCAGAAATTTTCTAAATATATCAAATATATTCAGGACCTCTTGTGGGGGGCATTTTCATTAAAACTTCTAAATTCATTATTGTTTAATTATGTCGGTTTTCAGTGATAATTAATCATATCAAGTAAGTGTAATCTAAAGGAGATTAATTTAAACCTATCTATATTTTTGATTTTGAAACAAGTTATTACAACTGATATTTATCCCTGAACAGCTTGCAGATGTGAGATGAGCCTTCATAACAGCCAAGTTAGGCCTACTCTTATGGAACTTTAACGTGCTAGAGGTGTTGCTCTCCCTTAACACAGGCCAACTGTTTTTCCTCCCTTCTGAATAGTTCCTGGAGACCATTCCCCACCCATTTCGATTTCACCCAACTTTTCCAGTGGCAGTCAGAATTTCCCGTCCCATGACCCTTTCCATACCTCAAAGTGATTATTTAATAACAAACTTGTTCTCGTCTTGATATACCTGAAATATTGCTCAGTAGACGTTAAACAATATTCAATCAATCAATCCTTGAGACCATCCTGGCAAATGGTGTCAAGAGATAGCAAAGAGTAAGGTCCATGAAGTATTCACCCCATTCTCATTCCATTAGACCACATACTTGATAATCTATCAATTTAAATTTTACTATGATTTCAAAAAATTAGGCTTGGGTTTCTGATGAGAATATGGCCTTGATCAATAGTATATATTTACTGACTGTATTGATCTAAACAGTAATTCGAAACATCTGGTGTACTTAATTAAAATCGTCAAAGATGGTTTGTGGAAACATCTTTATAATTCAAAATCATAACCAATCTATATGATTGGAACAAACGTATCAGTGGAGCGAATAGGCTTCACATAGATTGGTTATGAGCTCATTTGTTTATTGAAATTAAACCATGGACCTTCCGTTTGGCAGTCCCAAGTGCTACCCACTACGCCTACTGGCTATGTTATGGTAGATTAAACTTGGAAATACCCCTTAGTTCTTATGGGGTGGTTCACATTGCTAGCACTTTATTTTAGTGGCATACATATTTGAAAATTAGGAAGTTGTGAAAAGAGTTTGCCATAGAAACAAAATAATTTACATTTGATATATATTTTATATAAATGTCTGAAAAGAGTTAGCTATAATTATATTTTTCATATATAAAAGTGGTTACCATAAATGCATTTTTTGGATTAGTGTCTATCCAAAGGATAGATCTATCCTATGTTACGACCCAGGTGACCAACCTCACACAATCAAACATTAGTGATCATACCCATGCTAAAAGAATCCTTTTCAGGAAACCTCGTACACATCTTTCTGATCTCATACAAAAAAACTCTTGACATTCAATAGTCTATTTTCATCGAACATTAATTTGATTGCCCAAACTTTTCAACACTTAAATGGTGCCCGAATCATTAAGTAATCACAGAATGAATTTCCCATTCATAAAATTTTGTGTGTAGATGTATGAATATGGAAGACCGATTTTGTATGAATGGCGTAAACGTACTTCCCTGAACCGTCAATGAAACAATGTGGCTGTTTTGAAATAAATCATAAAAGAACAACACATTGGAAATACAAAATCAAATTCATTAGCCGTCGAGAACAATAGTCCATTATTTACAATCTACGGAAGACGTAATGTTTGTTTACATTTCTAGTTATCAATGAATGGAAAAGTACGGCTGTTCCACGTTGGCTGTTCCATTATACTTGTTGCGATTGTCATTTTGCAGTGTCTTCTCCGAGGTCCGCGTTCGGTATACATGTAATGGCCGACTCAAAACAAAATACTGAAGAAGTCGTACATCGGTAAATACAAAGTATTACCTGGAAACAGTTGTCAAGGTGCATATTCCGAAACAGATGATATTTTGCAACAATCGGGGTTAGAATTGACTAAATTTGAAATAGGATCAGGCAGGGGTGTTGATCTGTTGATTGCCGTTCGTCCAACAATGTTCAGTCCGGGGTGCTGCGTGTTAATTGCTGTTGATCAGTTTGGTCAAACAAAACTTGAGATAATGTCATTTGAGTATTTATTATGCATAACAGTTATTTTTCTATTGCATGAGAATGTATATCATAGCGCGAATTCAGATGCATTGTTGCACAAAGAACTTGGCACAGATCATCGTTTTCATGTCTTCGTGTGTTTCTTGGACGAATTATTATCTCCATAAAGAGCAGGGTATTGCCGCTCAGGTCTTGTCAGCTTTTTTGTCCTGTCAGCATTCACAAACCTTCCATTCAGGTCTCTTCTTTAGAATTAAATTTCAAACTGTACTTGATCAAGATGGTGCTGTCATTGTTTCATCTATGTAGAGTGTACAGCAGAATATGTAATAGGTTTCTGGTATAAAATCAAAATTCAAATGAAGATGGCCACCAGTAAATACTTGCTGACTGTCAGAAAGGCATGTTAATTTTCTTGATGAGCAAAACATGGTTTTTGTACCTTTCTTGGTTTTGATATCATCATTATAATTAGACCCATAGTAAAAAATGAGTAATTATGCATGACACAGACTGGCAATTATTCATATCATATATGGGCAGTGTACATAAAATATCAATAGATTAGATACTGATCATTGCCATCATAGACACTAATCCACCAGTCCCTTTGGGACTTTGATTTTTATATCACTATTATTCATTTCTATAATACTAGTATATATTCTATTTATAGGACATGCCAGATCCATACAGCATGGACGACACAATTTCTCTTCCCATCTACACCAGCAGTGAACGGGATCGTATTGTTGCACGTATGGAAGTCCCTTGTGGTGGAAATAAAAATCTCTGGCTACAATGTGGAGCTGCACTCTTCCTAAAGAGCCAATAAACAACTGGACATATTACTTTTGATGAATATCACATTGTTGATTGTTTTAGTTTGTTTTTGATTACTTGTGTTGTTGACAAATTGTTGAATTGTAAACAAATTTTGTTGAAATTTACTTTAGAATAATGTGCACTAAAAATACATATTTTTCTTTATTAACATTATTGGTCTAAACTTTACACTTTATGTGCAACAAAAGTTTTGAAGGTAAGAAAAAGAAAATATTTATTTGCTGAAGAGATATTTACTCATGTATTGAACTGTATAATTAATCAACAATTGCCCTTTGTATTGGTATATAAACCTTTGAAATTTGAAATATCTGTCACAGAAAAGAAGAAAATTTCACTTTGTTTTGATTTCTTTGATTAAACTCTACCTTTAAAGTAAATGCAAGAGAAATGATTACACTTCATGATCAAAAGATCATGAGATTTTAAATAGGAATCTTCATCTACTCCTTGTTTTTTTAAGAGAGCTCGAGATGTTAATTTAAGATACAATTGTTATGTATTTGTGTTGAAACTTCCGTCCTTTATTCATCTGACTGTGATAAATAAATTGTTCTCGAATTTTTACAATACTATATTTATTATTAAATAAGTAGTTTTTGCAAACTAAATTAAATAAATGAGTTGAATTTATATATTAAATATCTTTCTTTCTACTTGTTTATATTTTTATTTCTTACATCTGTGCCATGACTTTCTTATCTTTGGAGGTTGAAAAAAGAAGCCAACATTCATATTTTCTAAATTCTTGAACTGGAACTTTGACCTCAAGGCAAAAATACTGTTTTTCAAAGTCAAGGTTATGTGGAGGCTTCACAGCCCAAGCAAATTTTGAGGTTGTATGATACTGTGAATTCATTTTTATTCGTGGGGTACCAATTTTCGTGGTTTTCGTGGGTGTCCCCAAACCACGAATTCAAATACTCAACGAAATGTGATTTTCTTGTGCAAGTTTCAAATACAAATGAATGAACATAATGAAGGACCTTGTCAACGAAGGCCATAAACCTTGCACTTGTACCTGAGCCCAAATTAACTGATATATCCAACAATAAGTAAATATGCATTCTCTTGAACCTTTAATAGCAGCAAAATAGTTAAAAATACTTTATTTCCAAGTGTTTCCCAGTTAACAAATTAGCGGTAACTGGCTTCCTGTTTTGTTTATCAACTACGCTAAAGTGTTAATGTACAGTTTAGAAGTTTGGACAAGAAACATCTCAATTCAGTCTTTATATCATACTTTTAATTAAATTTTTAAAGTTTTAATTATGTTCTGCTGAAAAAGACATGTTTATTTTGCAATCAATACAGGTGTCTATTCATAAACACCGAATGGAGTACGGTTATGTCTGATGGTTACCTAATTACAAAATATCTACACATTACTATGAATTGTTAATTACAGGTGACACTTTAATTACAGGTACAGTTCTGAATTTTGATATTTTGACATCAATACTGAAGGTACTGAAGCCATGGATTTTATAATCTTTATTTTATAAATTTAAATTAATTTTTTTTTCTTGGAACAAGAAGCAATCCACGAATTTACGTACACCACGAAATGTCCTTTTTTCTCTACCCACGAAAATTGGTACCCACGAAATTAAATGAATTCACAGTAT
>MJUU01001794.1:23473-48198 GCA_002080025.1 Modiolus philippinarum
AAAATACTGTTTTTCAAAGTCAAGGTTATGTGGAGGCTTCACAGCCCAAGCAAATTTTGAGGTTGTATGATACTGTGAATTCATTTTTATTCGTGGGGTACCAATTTTCGTGGTTTTCGTGGGTGTCCCCAAACCACGAATTCAAATACTCAACGAAATGTGATTTTCTTGTGCAAGTTTCAAATACAAATGAATGAACATAATGAAGGACCTTGTCAACGAAGGCCATAAACCTTGCACTTGTACCTGAGCCCAAATTAACTGATATATCCAACAATAAGTAAATATGCATTCTCTTGAACCTTTAATAGCAGCAAAATAGTTAAAAATACTTTATTTCCAAGTGTTTCCCAGTTAACAAATTAGCGGTAACTGGCTTCCTGTTTTGTTTATCAACTACGCTAAAGTGTTAATGTACAGTTTAGAAGTTTGGACAAGAAACATCTCAATTCAGTCTTTATATCATACTTTTAATTAAATTTTTAAAGTTTTAATTATGTTCTGCTGAAAAAGACATGTTTATTTTGCAATCAATACAGGTGTCTATTCAAAANACAATTGTTATGTATTTGTGTTGAAACTTCCGTCCTTTATTCATCTGACTGTGATAAATAAATTGTTCTCGAATTTTTACAATACTATATTTATTATTAAATAAGTAGTTTTTGCAAACTAAATTAAATAAATGAGTTGAATTTATATATTAAATATCTTTCTTTCTACTTGTTTATATTTTTATTTCTTACATCTGTGCCATGACTTTCTTATCTTTGGAGGTTGAAAAAAGAAGCCAACATTCATATTTTCTAAATTCTTGAACTGGAACTTTGACCTCAAGGCCAAAATACTGTTTTTCAAAGTCAAGGTTATGTGGAGGCTTCACAGCCCAAGCAAATTTGGAGGTTGTATGATAGTATGGCACAGATTTTGATGCAGTTTCTATTTAAATTGACCATAGGGTCTGTAAGTCTCATACAATTTTGGAACTTCCGGGTACATAATTTGTACCCGGAAGTTGCTTTTTTAACAAAAACATATGGAGTTTCAAGCAAAAAAATTGAACGTCATAACACTGCAACGTTTTCAAATTTCTATTTTATTGTGAATTCTTGGTGTCACATGAAGAGACTTACAGGCCCTATAGCAGGTGTGAGCTTTTCCCAGCCCAGTATCTGTCCATCTTGTGGAAGATGGCTGCCATTGAGGAACATAGTACCCTATCTGGAAATTCTGAAATGGTAGTCCCTTCTATAGTACCTTATCCAAGATGGCACCACATTGGAACAATGTCAAAGGCCATTCAAAATAATTTTTTTTTCTCATGCCCTTTTATTTTAAATTTGGTACTGGCGGGCATTTTAGTTACTTTAATATAAGAAAAAAAATGTTTGTAATTAAAAAAAAAAGTTTGATAAGGCGACCTTTTGGCAGACACTGGTGGGGCTTGAGAAACAAATATTTTTTTTTTGAATGGGATAACATTGTTCTTTATGAAAAATACATAAAATGATTTTTTCCTCAGAAATCACAAGGACAGATGGATGAAAACACATTCAAAGATCTTCCTCAGGAAGTACTTGACCAATAGGAACTAAACTTGATCACAATAACCAGTCCTTAAGTGATTTCCTTTCAAAACTATGTCCAGTATGTCCAACTTATTAATGATGTCTGCCAGGAAGGAACATAGTCTACCAATGGACTTTAAGGGCAACAGATCAAAAGAACCTCTCCTTTCGCTAGAAGATATGTAATGATCTTGTTTGGCCGTTTTGATCTTATCATGATCTGGACAGGCTTAACAAAACTTTGTTAAGACTATGCAAGATATTCAGTCTTATTTCAAGATAATTGCTTCCACAGACAATCAAGACATGTTCAGTTTATCAAGATCAAACAAGATAACTGTGTTCAAGGGTGATCATGATGTGTAAAGTTTGTCCAGATCAAACAAGATCAAATTGAGATCCTGTTTGATCTTAACAAACTTAACTCGTTTTGATAGTGCCTTAACACAATGAACAAGTGGATCTTTTTGTCTTGCCAGCAAAGGGAGACATGTATTACTTTCTGGCGGTGGCTACGACAGTGTTTTCAATTTTTTCTTCAACTTCAATTACTTTTTAATTGCAATACATACACAGATTATCTTTAGTCCACAGATACCTTAGGCTATGAACTTTCAAGCATCACATGTTTCAGATGACCTTGACATTGTCTTCGTAGTTAAATGAAAATTGCGACATAGTTTCACGTTCAAGTCCTTTTCTCTGGATTTGTAATGCATAGACGCATGATATTTTGTGTATTGATGTATTTTAGTGGGTACATGCCAGTCTGACACTTGTCAAGTAACATCAACCTCATTTGCAAGGTTCAGTGACTTTGTAAATATTGCGACATAGTTTTACATTCAAATATCTAAATACCGAAGTTACTGTGAATTTAATTTCAAGTCATTTTCTGAGCTATTGTAATGTATAGAGATTTTGTGTAATGCTTCATCTATATGAGTACATTCCAGTCTGACACCTGTCATGTAACCTTGGTTCAGGGACTTTTTAAATTTTTTTTTCATTCATGTCCGTTTCTCATCAATTAAAGGTCCTAGAATCTCCATTTAAGGTTTATTGATTCATATTAATGGGTACATGCCAGTCTGACGCCTGTCAGGTAACCTTGACCTTAATTTCATTGTCCATTTACTTTGTTAATTTTTACATTCATGTCAATTTCTCAGCAATTTAAGAACCTAAACTCTCCGGGATTAGGTATATTAATGGGTAAATGCCAGTCTGACACCTGTCAGGTAACCTTGACCTTAATTTCATGGTCCAGTGACTTTATCAATTTTTTACATTCATTTCCTTAACTCAGCAATAGTAACACCTTTACTCTCCAAATGAAATTTATTGTTACATCTTAGTATGTACATGCCAGTCTGACACGTCCTGTCAAGTTGCCTTTACCTTAATTTCATGCCTTTACCTGTATTTTATGCAACTTCGGTATTTTTGTATTTTTTCATGGTCAAGTGATTTTTTTTTTGCATTCATGTAAATTCCTAAGCAATTGTAACATCTATGGTCTCCATAGTAGGTTTATTGATTCATCTTGGTGGGTGAATGTCAGTCGGACACCTGACAAAAAACCTTGACCTTAATTTCACGGTCCATTTACTTTGTTAATTTTTTACATTCGTATCAATTTCTCAGCAATTAAAGAGCATTGACTCTCGAGATAAGGTTTATTGTTACATATAAATGGGTAAATGCCAGTCTGACACCTGCCAAGTAACCTTGACTTTAATTTCATGGTCCAGTGACTTTGTTAATTTTTAGCTCACCTTGCTATGCCAGGGTGAGCTTTTGCCAGCACGGTAGCGTCCATCGTCTGTCCATCCATCTGCTCACTTTTTTAAAATCTTCATATGTGAAACCACTGGGCCGAAATGGAAGCAAACTTAAACTGAATCGTTAATATGGTATCTAGTTTCAAATTTCTTATGTCCTAGGTCAAAGATCCTGGCAGTCCATAATAAAAATAGAACTTACGGGGTAAATTGCAGTTTTTGGCAAATTACTCGAAAATCGTTACAGATATAAAAAATCTGACGAGTTAGAAATATTTAGCATGACAAAATCTACCCACCCTGAAATTTTGAAGAAAATTTGATGACCCATCTTAGAGTTATTGCCCTTTTCTGTAATTTTTTCAAAATTTTCATGTTTTTATAATTTTTATATTTTTTTATTTAAAAAAACTTTAACAGACAGAGGTTAAGTTTTATTGCAAAAATGTTCAGCATGTCAAGATCTACCTACATGGAAATTTTGAAGAAAATTCAAGTACCCATATAGGAGTTATTGCCCTTTATTGGTCAAATGTCCGGTGATTTTATACTTTTTGTCTTGTATTTCAAAAACACTTTGAGATAGAAGTCAAGTTTAAACTGCAAAAGGGTTCAGCATGTAAAGGACTACATTTTATTTAACAGGTTCAGGTTTTCTGACCTAATCCAAGATGGCCACAGTGGGGAATTTAGTGTGCCATTTGACTCTATAGGAAAACATTTTCTAAGATCTCATTCTGAAAAACTATTCGGCCAATAGGAAGGAACCTTTAGTTGGCCACTTTGAAAATGTTTCCATCAAGTTCGCATCCAAGATTGCCACCAGCGGGGAACATAGTTTAAAATTGGAACCTATTGGAAAGCTTTCAAAGATCTTTTCCACTGGAACAACAATGCTGATTTTATCCAAACTTGGTCACAAAAGTCCTTGGTTGGTCCCCTTCAAAATATGTCTAGAAAGTCCACACTTCATCCAAGATGGCCACCAGCGAAGAACTTACTTTCGAATTGTACCCTGTAGGAAACCACATTCAAAGATTTTTATACGACCGCAAAAAAATTGTGGTCGTATAATGACATGGTGCTGTCGTCGTCGTTGTCGTCTGTAGACACTTTTGTTTTTGGTCAATATCTCAAGTTCGAGTTGATCAATCCTGAAATTTTAACATAATGTTCCTTGTCACAAGAGGAAGGCTAGGATTGGTGTTGGGTTTTGTGACCCCTCCCATTTCTAAAAAGGGGCCAAAAAGGGCAAAATTTGGTGTTTTCACATTTGACTGTAGAATGTTTATAATTTATCAGATTTTGATGGGGTTTCTTCCAGAGTTCTCCTTAGAAAATATCCAATCTGAAGATGCCAACGGATTTCATGTGGCATGTACGGCTTACGAGATAAATGGGGCCCAAAAAGGGTAAATTTCAAAAATTTTATTTTTTTAATTTTAAGTCCGATTTTGATGCAGTTTTTTTGCAATGGATTCCTTATGAAAAATAAACTAGTGCTGCACCATCAGATTTTTATCCCCTCTCCCAACGAAGTTGGGGAGGGGATATAGCGTTTTACCCGTTCGTCCGTCCGTCCGTTCGTTCAAACTTAAGACCATATATCTTTTGAATAACAAGTCGTAGATGGACAATGTTTTGTCCATGGATGCATCTTGAAGAGTACTTGAGGTTGATTTATAGAATAGGTGGATTTGACCTACATTTCATGCATGAGTGACTCAGGTTAAAGTTTTTGTAAGAGTCCAGATCTGGGATACTATTACTAGAGGAATAATATTTTGTATGTAGATACATCTTGGAAAGAAACGAAGCTCCAGGTAAAAATTAGGTCACTTTTACCTATATTTCATGCATGAGTGACTTAGGTTAAAGTTTTTGTAAGAGTCCAGATCTGGGATACTACAACTTGTAGAGGAATAATATTTTATATGAAGATGCATCTTATAAAGTTAGAAAGCTCCAGTTAATGCATGAATGACTTAGGTTAAAGTTTTTGTAAGAGTTCAGATCTGGGATACTACAACTCATAGAGGAATAATATTTTGTATGCAGAGGTGTCTTGTAAAGTTAGGAAGCTCCAGATGAAAATTAGGTCACTTTAACCTAAATTTCATGCATGAGTGACTTAGGTTAAAGTTTGTGTTACAGCTTGGGTTTTAGATACTACAACTCTTACAAGAATAATTTTTTGTATGTAGATGCATCTTATAAAGTTACAAAGCTCCAGATAAAAATAAGGTCAGTTTGACCTACATTTCGTGCATGAGTGACTTATGATAAAGTTTGTGTTACAGTCTAGATTTTAGATACTACAACTTGCAGAAGATTAATCTTTCATCAGTAGATACATATGCTTTAGGTATGAGGCTGCTGATTGAAATAAGGTCACTACATTTCTTGCATGACTGCCCCAGATTTAAATAATAAGTCAGATCCTGGATGGTACAACTTCCTTGAGTACTTATAATACTAGACAAACATTCAATATACGGGCGAGGGGATTAACTGTCGTTTCCGACTGCTCCTTCTCTTTAATCACCAATCTTATTTTTTTTTACAGATGTAAGATATTTTTAACCTTTTTTCATCTTGTAACAATTACAAGTAAAAGCACAAATAAACGTACACGTACTTTTTGTGTATTTATTTTTTAGCCATTCACCACACATAGGGGAGGGTTTGGATCCAAGAAAACGAGTTTAACCCCACCGCAATTTTTGCGCCTGTCCTAAGTCAGGAATATGTTGGTGATTGGCTTGTCCGTGTCTTCATATAAAATTTTAGTTTCTTGATATTTGGGTTATTGGATGTGGTTTGTTTCCATTGATTTAGTTACTTTTTTACTTTTTTGGGGCCATTTAGGGCTTGCTACATGCACTGTGTTGAAGACCGTACGGTGACCCCTAGATGCTTTGTTTTTGGTCGTTTTAACCTGGAGATGGGATGTTGTCTCCTTAACATTTTTCCCATTTCCTTTCCTTTTCATACATATATACATATTTACACTTTTTCTAGCAATCCTATTTGACTCGACTAGTTCAAGTCATTGATACTGTAAAAATGGAGAAAATTCACAATTTAACTGCATAATTTACTACGAATTTTCAGTTTTTGATATAACGTTATAATGTTCATAATTTACTTTTCCAAAAAGCATTATTTTTGGAACAAGTACCAGCCTAAGGAATGATTTTTTCCAGAATTTAAAGCATTTTCTCTTGTTCAAAATGAAACTAAATAATTAAGGAGGCTCACTCCTGATGTTGTTTATATCAAGGATTTCTTGAAACCTATTTTAATTTACTAAGCATTGTCCACTTAATGAAATGGTAAAAAGAAATATATTGGTCCGTGTGCTTTTTACCGAGATACAAGTCAATAAAAAATTTGGCGGGAAATGGATTTCTCTGGATTTTCCCTTAATTTAACATTAGGATTATTTTTTGTCTAAAAGCTAAGAAG
Source organism: Modiolus philippinarum (assembly GCA_002080025.1). Taxonomy (NCBI): domain Eukaryota; kingdom Metazoa; phylum Mollusca; class Bivalvia; order Mytilida; family Modiolidae; genus Modiolus; species Modiolus philippinarum. The sequence goes on from MJUU01001794.1 coordinate 30,294, forward strand.
TTATATCAAGAATTTTATGAAAACTTGTCAGGTGTCTTAATTAGACCCATAGAACATATTCATGAAATAAAAAGTGGGGGTCCATGCGCAAAATTCGTAAAGCCATTGAACTGGACAAAACCAGAGGAGTTCCGAAATCTGACACAAATTCAAAAATGTGACGAGTGAGCCTCCTTAAGAACAACGAATGTTTAGTTTTACAATGTATTTTGTAGAGACTTTATCTTGAGTGGATTTACTTCATAATTCTACCTTATGATAGAATGCTGCAATTTGATTGGTCGAATACCGGTGTATTTTTGACAAATCCATAACATTCCAAGCAATTTTTCAAGCAGCGGGGTGTTTGCCTAAAAATTTGTCACCTTAAACCCTCTGCCGGGGTATTTGCTCAAAAATTTGCTTTTTTAACCTTTCACTGAGACGCTTGTAAAAAATTTAAAAACGACGTCATCTGTGCGCTTTAACAAAAGTCATTCGGTAGAATTAAACAGATATATCATGTTTGGTCGAGGAATTTGTGAAAAATACCAGTCTCGAGAATGCAATTTCCCTCGCCCGTTGGGCTCGGGAAATATAACATCTCTCCACTGGTATTTTTCGCAAATTCCCCGACCAAACATGATAAATCTGTTCATAATCATTTCACTGTTAATTTATACAGTGGCTTGACTTCAGCTTTACGAATATCACATTTTGTTATTCCTCAAGAGGAATATCATTTTTTATACGACCGCAAAAATTTTTGCGGTCGTATATTGGTATGGTGCTGTCGTCGTCGTCGTCGTTGTCGTCGTCGTTGTCGTCGTCGTCGTTGTCGTCGTCGTCGTCGTCGTCGTCGTCGTTGTCGTCGTCGTCGTTTTCGTTGTCGTCTGTAGACACTTTTGTTTTTGGTCAATAACTTTTGTTCCACTAAATCAATCCTTATGAAAATTTAATGTAATGTTCTTTGGTACAAAATGAAGGCTTGCAGTAGTTTTGGTCATTGTGACCCCACCCGTTAAATTGGGTGTTTTCACATATTTGTCTGTAGAATCTTTATTATTAATCGGATTTTGAATGGGTTTCTTTCAGTGTGCTCATGAGGAAATTTCCAATCAGTATTATTCCAACGGATTTCATTAGCATGTACCGTTCGATAAATGGGCCCAAAAGGGGAGAATCCAAAAAAAAAAAAATTTTTTTAATTTTTTATCCGATTTTGATGCAGTTTTTTTTTTTCAATGGATTGCTTATGAAAAATAAACACATCACTCTGCTATTAGATTTTTGGTCACTTGTTTGCTTACTTAGGTATGAGGGGCCAAATGGGACCAAATTGCTAATTTGCAGATTACCTAAAATTTTTATTTTTCATCGGATTTTGATGGGATTTTTTTCTTTAGATTCCTCTTGATATAAGCCTTCAGTAGTATATCAACGGTTTTGTCGTAGCTTTTACCGTTTTCGAGCTAAAAGGAGTCGAAGGGGCCAAAACTGGAAACTTGCAGATTACATGAAATTTTTATTTTTGTCAGATTTCAATGGGATTTTTTTCTTAGGATTCCATTTGATATAAGCTTTCAGTAGTATGTCAATGGATTTGGTGTAGCTGTTACTGTTTTCGAGCTATCAGGGGTCAAAGAGGAACCATAAGGAATCATAAGGGCTAATTTTCATTTTCCCTAGTTTGTGTCCAGCTAATTACTGGGTCAATCTCCGTGTTGTGTCAATGCAATTTTTGTGTCAAGCTCTTTAGTATGTCCACACTCACTTGCAATTACACTTGTTCAAATTTCAGTGGTCGACATGCTGCGGTCGTATCATGCTGCGCTCGGCGTAGCCCTTTATTACATTTTGCAATGATAATTCTGTGTGAATATTTTTGTGTCAATTACATGTATTTGTCTGCTTGTCTGATATATAAAAATTTGTGTAAAACTGAATAAAATCATCTACCTGTAGATTCTCTGGGGACTGATATTTTTTGTAAAAATCTTTGTTTATATATTAGGAGACCTCAAAACTTCAAGCGATTTTCTCTTTGCTTTTATTTTATTTCTTTTTTTACAAAATTGATAAGACTTATGACCTTTTCTCTTCAGAAGAAGTGACAATACCGGAATTTTAAGCATTATGTCATTGTCTCGCCCGCGACGAAAGTCGCGGAAAGCGAGACATAGGCGTGCAAAGTATGACGGCGACGGCGACGTCGGCGTAAACTCAAGTTTTTATATAGAAGCCTTTGATGTAGGAACTTTATATTTGGTCCATAGGTAGCTTACGGCGAACCCTATCTGTCGAACCCAAAATTATCTGACCTTGACCTATATTTCGCGGTCCAGTGACCAGGTTATGTTTTTTTGCTTAAGTCCATTTCTCAATAACTACAAGCTAGAAGTCAATGATATTTGGTATATAGCTTGGTCTTGGTTAGTACATGTAAGTCTGCCATATGGCTTTTGTCCTTGACCTCAATTTCACGGTCCAGTGACCAGGTTAAGTTTTTTTGCTTAAGTCTGTTTCTCAATAACTACAAGCCATAGGTCAATGATATTTGGTATATAGCTTGGTTTTGGTTAGTACATGTCAGTTTGCCGTATGGCTTTCGACCTTGACCTCAATTTCACGGTCCAGTGACCAGGTTAAGTTTTTTTGCTTAAGTCTGTTTCTCAATAACTACAAGCCATAGGTCAAAGATATTTGGTATATAGCTTGGTCTTGGTTAGTACATGTCAGTCTGCCATATGGCTTTTGACCTTGACCTCAATTTCACGGTCCAGTGACAAGGTTAAGTTTTTTTGCTTAAGTCTGTTTCTCAATAACTACAAGCCATAGGTCAATGATATTTGGTATATAGCTTGGTTTTGGTTAGTCCATGTCAGTCTGCCATATGGCTTTTGACCTTGACCTCAATTTCATGGTCTAGTGAACAAAGTTGAGTGTTTCTGATTAGAATAGTTTCTTAATTACTGTAAGTGGAATGGTAATAATATTTGGCTTGTAGGTTGCTCTTGAGAAGTACATGACTGTTTTAGCGACAAGCAGGGACGGGCGAGACATCTATTAGGGTCCACTCTTGTTTTGTTATATGTTCTTTGTTCTTGTGTTTGCCTTGTCTTGAACTTCGTTTTTTGGTAAGTATCACACCTTTGTTCCTTCGGTTTTGTAAATTGCCATTGTTTCATTACCATCTAATCGATGCTACTGTTGACAGGATATAGTCCCATGGGATATTTCCAACCCGGTCTTACAGTACGTCCGTGCTGATCCAAATCCCCACAATTTGAATAATAAAGTTCCATGAATTTACTTGCTGAATATGGGCATTTCAACAATTTATGTCTTTTCAGTGCCGATAAAATCAAAATATTGGAAATCCAGAAATCGAAGTTAATATAGCTGATAGAGAAAAATAATTAAAAGGATTTGAATTTAAAGCCTTAATCAGCCAAGGACAGAGCTATTAGGCATAATCTTATAATTTTGATACTGTAAGTTTTTCCAAACAAAATCTTATTTCTGTCCAGCACTGATGTACAGGACTACTGATTTTGTGAATACCGTCGGGGACTAACAGTCCACCGACAGTTAAGCAATAACAGTGCATTATTTGAATACCCGAGGGCGTCAATCGTAGATTTGACGGTCAAAATGCAGTTTATAGGCGACGCGTAGCGGAGCCTGTAAACGGATATTTTGACTGTCAAATCAAGATTGACGCCCTCGGGTATTCAAATAATGTATTGTTATTGCGATTGTAATGCAACAAATCAATTTCATGTTCTATTTTTAACTCGTGAATTTGTAACAATATTAGGAACCAGACTAAACAGGGAACCTACTTTGTCACAGGTGTGTAGATGGTGGAATTGACGGTCAGTTTCGACCAATCAAAACCATCGTTATATAAATGTTGCATTAGAATGGTAGTTATATCTAGCCCTATTTCAATAATACATAGAACATAATAACATATTTGTGCAAGTCAGGGAAACATTTGTTCAGATATCCGGTAGTAGCGCTTTCTTTAATTTTGTCATTTGTTGGATTCTCTTTTCATCAGTGAGATTGGTGACGTCAAGATAAGTAATATTACTTAAGCAAGCTGGAAATTCCTCCTCATCCAATTCTTCCAATAGTAAAGGTATGACACAATCTGTTTTACTTATATGGCGTACTAGTGCTTTTTCCATTTCATCTTTACACCATCTACTGGACACAAAATGTTTAGTAAGAACGATAATTATTTTGTAGCTCTTCTTGATAGCATCCGTAAAATTGTCTATAATGGTCTTCCCTGGTATGAAATCTCTGTCATCGATACAACCTACAAAAAGTATAAAATTATATCAAAGTACTGAAGTACTGTTTACTCGCAATTCAGTTGGCATGGGTAAGCATATCTCCAAAATGAATAATGTTCCAGTATTATTTAAAAAAAGTAAGATTAATGTGAATATTGTTTTGACCAAACACTTTTTACTTTTTTTTTATTTTGCAGCCTATATAGATAGCAAAGTCCATTTTGTAAACATATGTGTAAGCCTGTCATTATGCAAGATATCTGTGGAAACCTCTTGATAATTTCAGAACCAGAGCTCTAATTTAACTCTCATTAATTTATGTAGACGAACTAACACTTTATATCTAAGATCTTGCCCTAAACCAATCTTTTCCTATACAGTAAGCAATGCGACGTATCTTCAGATGAAGCTGTATTGGTCAGCTTGATTCATCGATATTCCAATATTAAGATCTGATACAGTATATGGAAAGAATTGAAATTTACTCCTCAAAGACACTCGTTGCGAACAAAGATAATTGATGTATGTAATGTAAATGCTTATTGCTCATTGTAAAATCCGTGGTGAGTCAAAAATGAAAAACAACATTTTTAGCATTGTTGTGCTGCTTGATTTGCATATATTCATATTTTGAAAACAGTACAATTGATCTTTTATTATACATTTAAAGAGGTAGATATTATAAAATATACAGAGAACAGCGTTTTTATAAACAATGTCACGAAATAGGAACATTTTTTTTCATTGTCAAAAAATAAAGAAAGGATTTTTTTACCCTAATAAACTGATAATTTTAACCTTACGACCAAGATGGTACAGTTTCAGTAAAGTGAAATGTTATTTCTATGGCAATTCTCATTAACGCTAAAATATTGTACATAATTATCAATTCTAAATGAAATAAGATCAATTTCAAAATTCATTTTTGTTGAAAAGAGTATTTTCAAGCTCCTAATTATGTAACCTTATAAGGGCATAGTTGTCATGATGACATGTAAAAACGATGTTTTCACAGAAAAAATAAACAAACAAAATTCTAACCATTTCAACTTCTAATAGTAACACGACTCCTAAGATAATATTCACTGTCTTATTTATCAATGGCAATACAAGTTTTATTGTGCGGTTATGCAGATGTAAGCTTGGATTCTATTGGCTGATTAACCACCTGCTAAATATCCATGTCCGCCCTACACAAGACAATCAGTAATCATGATAATGTAGTGTTTCACCTAGAACAAAGTCATTCAAAAGCGTACATATAAGAATTGTACATAAGGACAAAATTCACAAACATGCAGTAAGATTGGATAAGTAAACATATCGAAATGAAAGTTTAACATAGTTTACTTCAAAATGTGTCCAAAATAAAAACGGACATTTTTAGCTAGATTTCACGTCTTCACGGATTTGACATAACCGGATTTGACTCAAACCCGGATTGACTCACTGATAGTGTGACGGGTGCCGCTAGCGGAGCAGGACATGCTTACCCTTCCGGAGCACCTGATGTCACTCCCGGTTTTCATGGGAGTTCACACTATGAGTGCCTTAGTTCTTAATGTTATCTTTTTATTTCCGTGCATTGTAGCTGTCTCACGTCCTAGTTTTGTCTTTGTTTTATCTGTTACCGTTTTTGCCATGTCTTTGGACTTCGATTTTTGTAGGCATCGCTTCCCTTGTTCCTTCGGTATTCTACTGCCGTTGTTTCAACGTAATGTAAAACTAATTTCAGCCTGATATTTAAATTAAAAAAAATTAAACTGTGAAATACATCTATACTTGGAATAACATGTAAATTATATGAAATATTTCATGTGCATTCAATTTCAAAGGTTTTCGCTCCATGTATTACGAAAACGCCATTTAAACTTTATACAACATGAAAAATCAATACATCATTCGGCTGTGCATTGTCCAGAGTATGCGGTCAGTCGACATAGCGTTTATGTGTATATCGTGTAGTTAAATGTATGTCATTTTGTAATTAACGTTTTCTTAGTTAAACAGGTTGGGGATATTCCCAACTGGGATAATATATCCCAATTGGAATAACTTATTCCAATTGGGATAAACAGATATATCCCAATTGGGATAATTGGTTAGTTTTTTTATGAATTAAAATTTCATATTTAAATGGCGCATAATGAATCACAAAGCATGATAAACTCCATGATTTGAGTCATCAAATGACCTATTGCCATCCTCTGAATGATGCTGCATTTCACGAGCAGACACATTTTTAAAATTCTAAAATCATACATTTAATTTTTCCAAATTTCCAACTGATCATTATTGTAAATCGTTAAATAGTGAAAAAAGAAGAAAGGGGAAGTCGGTGAAAACTTATTGGAAAATTTCTGAAGTTTAGTTTTTGAAATATTCAAAGCCATTGTAGTTTCAAAAACCATGATAGAATCCTACATTTATGTCAAGTTTTTCCCAAGTGGTCAAAGGAATAAAATGTCATTTTCATTTGGCTTTTCTCCATACTTCATTTATTTAATAGCCAAAAACGATTTTGATAACACTTTCACAGTATGTTTTATGCGATTGTAAATAAAATTTACTTTGAAAAAAGTAGCAAAGACTATAAACTCTTTAAAGCTTAAGTTATCATTAAATCAAAGTTACTGCTTGTTTTCAGTAATAAAACGGTCAGCGCAGGAATTGCAGCATTCTTATCAGAACAGAATTATACTGTCTGTAAGCTCTAACAGCATAGATTTTGATTTTTATGTCTGATGACGCGCCATTTAACCTGTAAATAGTAATTCACGAAAAACTAGCCATTTATCCCAATTGGGATATAACCACTTATCCCAATTGGGATAATTGTTATCCCAATTGGGAATATTCCCAACCTGTTAAACACAACAGGTTTGCATAACCGCTCAAAAATGTAACATGCATTAAACCAACTAATATGATTATTTAGATAGTGTCGAAAATGGTTGAACGGCGCGGCCTGAAGGCCGCTTGCCGTTCAACGATTTTCGACACTATCTAAATAATCATATTAGTTGCTTCAATGCATGATAGCTTATAATGTACTGCTAGTCCAGTTTATTATATTTAATGCGTCTGAATCCTAGAATCTCCATCTGATCTAATCATGCATGAAATTATCGATAATATGCCCTTTGATCCTTTGGTGAATTTGTATGCATGCTGTCAATTGCTTATGTGCATGCCAAATTTAAATTAACCCCATTTGTTTATGTTGCATAACTTAATACCATGAATACTGAATAAACTATCATCCGGCTAATTCTTCAGGGTGAATGATGTACGACATGAGGACCCCGATGGGGACACTGCACAAAACAAATAAATCTAATCATAAATGAACAAATAATCTAACAATCTTGATTTTGAAATGAGGAACCAAAGATCGTGGTAAAAATTGAGCTGAAAATACAATTTGCGATAAAATGTGTTTCAATGCAATGAATAGAATACCGTCAATGAAAAAAACTTTCACCACACACGGTCGAAGCTGCATAAATATTATACCAGATTATAACTCTACACTATCATGCCACTTGAATAATATATCTGGGTATATTGATATAAATTTTTCGTTAACATCGAAAAGGTGCACTTATTGACCCCCCACCCAAAAAAAGAAGGAAAAAAAACACCAGCACCAAAGATTGCAGTTAATTTGCTTAACAAGTTCATATACGGATTGTATGTAATAATAACAAAGTACCGAATTCACTGTAATCTGTAAAGTTTGACATTTTCATACGAATTGGCACAAATATACCTAAAATATTGTATATCTTAAGTGGATATTATGTAAATACAAATACCCTATACACGCTATTTATTTACAATAAATCAGATATAAACGTGCTTGTGCAATATTAATTAATAATCAAACCACCTTCATCTGATCAGCCTGCATAATTTATATACAATTTTAACAGCCTTTCCCGTCGTAGGTGAGTGACAGACGCTGTTTAAAGACAGATGATATGGGCGGTACTTGTTATTTCTCTGTTATTTATTTCTGTTGCTTGTTGATCCTTCCGCAGTTAAAATGCATTATCCCCCAATATAATCCCAAATGTTGGCGTTAGATATATCATTTTATTCCGGATAATTTTTAACGTTTATGGTTGGATTTGGACTGGTTTTACTTACTTATTGCATTCAAGAATGCAAATGCAAGAAATCAATTATTTCTAGGAGTGTATGATATTTAATAATACAGTGTGTTATTTAACCCGGGGGAATTGTCGTACTATCGTCCTGTGTGACAGCATAACCCGCAGAAAACTGCGAGTAAAATACCACCTTCACTGGTTGCAGTCCGGACTAAGGGGGTTGTCGTGCCATAAAACCGGATTAAACCACCATTTCTTTTAAAATGCCTGAACCAAATCATGACCATTGCAGTTGAAAATTTATCCAGTGGTTCAACATATGCTCTGTCTTATGCTCTTTGAATTTCGGTTCTTGACAATTCTGTTACATGATTTTAATTGTTACATCTCTATTAGCTGTATAAGGGAGTGCGAGTGTCAAAATTTTGTAATTAGAATCAAAACTTTATTTTGAAGAACTTTGCTAATAAAACAACATGAGCAAAAATTTTGAAAATCCATGCAAGAATTTTTGAGTTATAAGACGCCAAAATTTTGGCGGGAAACAGTTCTCTCTAGAGTTTTCCTTCAATTTCCAGTAGCTGTTTATATGCCTTAAAATATCTCAAAATATCATTGAAGTTTATTAAATTTTATAAATTGTCTATTTCATCCATTTAAGGTGACCTATGACCAAGAAAATATGATACATGGAGAAAAATTTACCTGTTTGAATGGATAAAATCCGATGATATCGAGTGCTTCTGATATCTGACGCTCATACTCCTTCAATATGATTTAATATTTGGGCTTCAAAATGTTTGATTTTTAAATCTACTGACGAGACACAAAAAATGTGGAATGAAAGTTCATGAAGATTCATTTTTATTTATTATATTTTTATTATAAAATAACGTAAGCCAAAAATGTCGAAAATCCATGTAAGAATTTTTTATATATAAGACATCAAAATTTTGGCGGGAAATGGTTGTCTCTAGATATTTCCTTCATTTTTCATTTGTTGCTTGTTTCCTTCAAAATATACGAAAATATAATTGGAAGTTTAAATTTTTATACATTGTCTATCTTATGCATTTTAAAGGGACCTATGACCAAGGAAAAAGAATTCATATGCAAAAATATTTAACCCTGTTTGAATGGATAAAACCCGAGGATATCGAATGATTGTGAAATGTGACGTTCATACTGCCTTAATGGTTAAAATCAAAGTATTAAGGAGTAAGTCTCGGGAAATTTTTAAAACGTCCTGGTAAGAGAATATTACCCGAAGGTTGCATTTTGTACGGTAAATATTTGACTCTTTTTTTTTAAATTCAACGTCATAATCCTTTTTATTTGCATTATTTTATCAGCGGGAAATGTTTTAAAAATTACATGTCTTTCATTATTTTGCGGCGTTACATGACGAGACTTAAAGATCCTTACCGCCAACTTTGATTTCCTTATCCAATTAAATACCTTTGAATGTTAAATCCTCCTTGGACAATTTGTTTTCCAACTCATTCGTACTTATCAATATGATTTGTTCTTGAAATTTTTGCAGGACTTCTTTTTCATCCTGCTGAATATTTTGAAGTGTAGCAGCATGTTGAAGCAAGGCTTTAATAGTGTCAATCTCATTCTGCTTCAGCAAATTGGGGACAATAGTGATATCCGTCATGAGGTCGGAAGTATCTTCAAAAGCACGCCGGATTGATTGATTAGTTAGAGTTTAACGTCCAATGAGCAATATTTCAGCTATATCAGGACGAGAACAAGTTAATCAATTCAAAAAATTGAAAGTATCAGAAGAAAGAAATAAAGGTGGAAGGGACAACCTGGGCAACGACTTTTGACTGCCACTGGAAAATTGGAAAAATGGGTAGGGGCAGGAAATTTAGCCTTCCATACGACACCCAGTGCGTCTGCTCTCTTTAGAGAAATATAGAAGGGGTCTTTATACTGCATGGAGCGTGGCGTTTCTCCACACAGTTTGGCTACAATGGTTCGCGGTCAGGCTTTCCGTATTATGACCTGACTACCCCGCATAGACAGGGCATTCCCCTATCCACCACCTGGGGACGCGCCCGGCAGCTCTGTAGCCGAAGCCTCTGAAAACCGATTCAAGTGCCGGGAAAAAAAAAACATTCGTACACATCAGAAACCTTATGACCTTTTCTTTCACATTCAAGTAACATGTACGTGATTTCTCGTATTAAATAGTAAGGTTTTTTCTGTTGTTTTCTTTCCTGTCCAAATCGCTTTAATTGGTACATGCAGGAAATTTTATACGTAAAAAGACTAGGACTTTTTGACAAGGAGATCACCCGTTTCATCCATTCTGCAGCCGGTATGAATTCGTCTAAATCGTATAAACACGACGCAATTGTATTTGCTAGTTTATAGTCATATGGTCCTGCAAGTGATTGTCCATAGTGAATATAATCTAATGCCATTAACAAATACTGTTTATTAATGACACAACCTAAACCATATTTTGTTGTATGTGGGAATTTTGCCATTTTTTGACAAATTTTGGCCAAGACATTCATATCAATATCAGATCCTTTTGACATAAAACATTGTTCTCCATCAAGGTAAGCTTTAGCAAGGTAGGACCATGCCATACTCTCACTGTGTCTTAGGTGTAATTTACTTAGTTCATCTCTGACTTGCATTCTTGTAGCATAAGCGAACCAATTCATATGACGGTTGTCTATCGAGAGGCTCAAAATATATTCCGCCATTTCTAAGCGAGTCTGTTCATAACTCCGTCTTTCTTTGATAAGTTATATAAAGCGCGGCCATATCTGTTCAGAACAAATGTGTCAGGACGATACTTTTGCATCTTGTAAGCTTCCTCCAAGGCAAGTATTGGATTTTCACAAAACTCATGATACCTCTTGTCACACAGGAATGTAAAGTCTTTCTCGACACTTTTTAAGATATTTTCACGTTTTATTAAAATGTGTCCGATCTCTGCAAGAGATCGTGAAACGTAGGTATCTCTATTTTCAATATTGTCATTCATTTTTAATACCTGAAAAAATGATTCCAATGCCTTGCATGTTGCATCAGTTACATTCTCCTTGCCAACACGATCCCCTAATGACATATTTGTAAAAGAATCAAGATGGTGGTTCCAAGCTTCTCCAATGTAATAGTTCCACACCTCTTTGTTAGGTATATTGTCATATGTGTCAAATGCATCTTGAAACTTTTGAAGACTAACCTTTTTACGAATCAAATATGCGTCTTGTCGTTGACAGTTTATAGATTTATCTAAATTGCTTATTGCGTGCTTATTATGAAATATACACTTACGGAGACTATTTTTTCTCTCATCTTCGCTTCTGAAGTATTCTGCTTGAAGCATTTTATAGGCGTCCGTTAATTTACTGTTTGCAACATTTTCAATGTTGACAAACATGTCATGAATCAAGGCGTACCCTTGTTCCATAAGGCAATGGGCTTTATATTGCTTGTAATGTGACCCTTTAATAATGTCTTCAATGCATGTTCTGCAACGGTCAGCATCTTTCACCCTATGCAATCCTCGATAGATATACTCCAAATCAGCCAACGCATTCAAATTATTTGTATCTTTTTTTAGAATTAATTCCAGATCTTCTTTTGCGTAAGGCTTTTCCCTTGGTGACCTTGTTTTTAGAATAGCAATCATGTTTTGCAATACAAACCATACGCAGCTATGTTCCGTTTCCTGTCTTATTTTGAGACCTTCAATTTCATCGTAAATAAGATGAACATCCAAAACATGCATTATGTTCATATTTAAACTAAATAACCCTGGTGTGAAATTTTGCTCCATTTTGAATGTTGTGCAGTTGAAAAAATCAGGTGTATTCTGTTGGATATGCTGAAATATAAAAAATACAAGAAGATTATCCAACTTAATACCGTATCAGTGATTTTTATTTTCGAGGGTTGCAAATTTCGCGATTTCTTGTAAAATTTCTTGATTTTATTTTTTGCGGACTGAAATGTTCGCAACTCTTTGCCATTTACTGTAAAAAATCTCATATAATCTATATTTCGCGGTATGCTATTTTCGCGACATCTTAATAGCCGTGAAAATAAGCACTTATATGGTATATAAAATACATTAAATTTGTTCGTACATTTTAGAATTATACTAATGCAGGATCGTCAGTCAATATGAAAATGATTTGCAAAATTTTCTTACATTCCCTATCACCCTTTTCTTGATTATTTTAGGAATTCTGTAATATTCTGAACTCTTCAAAAAGTTAATAGATAATGGTCAATCTTTTTAAGGAGTTTCGAAACATTTTTAGGGTTTTCAAATGATTTTTAAAAATCTACAGTTAGATGACTTGACACCCCGAAATGTTTAATATTTTTCCGAAATACATTCGGATTTCCAAGCTTTGCCAGTCAAACCAGTTGTAAGAGCATCCTAAATATATCTGGATATCCACAATTCGATATGGACATATCCATGAATATTTCATGATATTCTTAAACATTTAAAGGACCTTTTATGAAATGATTTGATTGTCATAGATCAAATGAATAAAGTAAATCAGGACCCCGTTATTTTAATCAGTTATATATAAAGGGTCTTGAATTCCTGAAATTAAAACTTTTTTGCTCATTATATTTTGATATCTTGAAACATTCTTAAGGACATCAAAACTAATTATACTGATAGCGGTGATTTTTTTAGTTTTGTCGGTAAAACTAATCTAATATTTTCACTCAGTGAAAATAAACAATATTTTTTCACTGTAAGAAATGATGTCACAATCTTATAGTCGATGTAAACATCTGGCGCATTGATATGACAGAATTAAAACCAATTAAAGATCACCTTAAATCTGTTAATACATTGCAAAATCTATATAATAATAAGTAAAACTAATATACCGTGATTAATATCAAATAAAAATGTCACTCGTGTCGAACAAAGCAATGTATTAAACCTGGAACTTGGAAACTCGTTTAATCTTTCAGCGTTGTTCGGCGCTTTGTGACATTATTTTTATTTTCATCTTACTATAATTACTAAAGGTAATCTTAAATCAATTGTCAGATTCCATTACCTGAGGACCTCTTCCATTTTTTTCAGGACCTTTAAGATAGATTAATTCTGCGGTTTTGGAGCGCCATAAAGCCAGTTTAACAACCATTTCTTTTGGAGTGCCTGTACTAAGTCAAGAACATAGCGGTCGAAAATTTTTCAGATGGTTTCCACCTGATTTGTCCTTTTGCCTCATAGAAGTCGGCTTTCGGTAATTTTGTACTACCTCCATTGGTCTAATTCCACGTCTTGGTAATACTTTTCATCCCACATCCATATTAACATGAGTTAAACACAAATATGCGAAGAAGTAAAAAGTTAAAACTTTCTTTTTGAAGGAAAAATATAAGTTAAATAATCTTACCTATTTCTATGATCAACGCAAGTGGCTCTGTTATAAGTAGAATTATGATCTACTTAGATTCAATGATTTTCTAAAAAGAATACGTTACAATATAATTTGCAATGATATAATGCAATAATGATACAATGCAATGATATATGATATCATTTTTAAAGGCAGATTATATTTCATGGTCAACCTATTGTGCTTGCTTATATTTTGCTTTTAGCAGACGATGATATAATGTAATCAATTGTATTTGTCGTTAAGGCGTCCCGAGGTCATTAATTTCTTATAATAGATTTTTTTTTAATTATAAGTGTTTTTTTCCTTCAAGATATAAAAAAAATGTGGGGGTCATGTTTCATTTCGTTGCAAATTTGAATTGAAATAATATGGCTTTTCTATATTAAGGGATAACTTTAAAACTCAATGATAGATTTTGTTCATACTTTTCATGGTTTTTAAAACAGTCAATTAATTTGCATATAAGAATGTTTTTTTTTCCATAACTAAGGTCAAAGTTTGCCAATATTAAGCCGTTTTCGCCTAAATTCACATAAAATGCACGGTGAAAATATAGAAATGCAATTTTCAACTGAATAAACGTCAACAATTTTTTTCATGAAAATTACAAATGTTTGTAAATATAAAAGGTTTATGATATGCTCTCAAATGTTTGTAAATATAAAAGGTTTATGGAAGCTGTATACTGAGGGTACATAACTTAATTTGTCAGTTGGTAATGGGTCTGGAGCTGGCATGTCAGTTAACTGCTAGTAGTCTCTTGTGATTACATGTTTAGTTCTTCACAGTTGACTCAGTCCTGTTGCCAACTGAATTTTACTGTTGTTACGATCGTTTTTTTTATTTATCACATTGGCTATAGGGGGAAGGTTTGGGCCCAATAAAACTAGTTTAACCCCGCCGCAGCAGGTTTGCGCCTGTCCTAAGTCAGGAAATTTATTAAGCCTTTTTGTGTCTTGTCTGTTTTCTAGTTACTTCACTTTATGTCTATCGGAGTCTAGGAAGATGCTTATTTCGCTGAACTTGATTACTCTTTTATTTAGGGGCCAACTCCGACCTACCGTTGGGTGTGGGGTTTCCTCACCGTTCATTGAAGATCTTATGGTGGCTTTGAGTTGTTATTGCTCCCCTTAGGGTCGTTGTCTCTTTGACACATTCCCCGTTTCCCTTCTTTTTCTTATCTATTGATTACAACGGAAAAATGCATATGTCACCATGAATTTAACGGAGATATTGTACAAAGTTTACGGATTCAGCAATATTCACTGGAAAAGGGAGCTATTCGCGACAAAGTGGACGAAATATGACGTTTCACACATGTAGTCAATTATGACGTCACAAAGGAAAAGCTGTCAAATTACCGTTCAGGCGCGAAAACTAAACCTATCCCACGTCTGACTCTTTATTTTCAAATTGTGGATTTTGCAGCGCAACAATGTTTATCTACGTTGAAAAGCTTTAAGGTAAAGTAAGTGAGAACCGAACCGTCAGTCTGAAACGAACAATCCAAGGACAATGGTAACGTCGGAAAAACAGAGACACAAAGACATAACATAAGCACGGCACAGAAAGAAAATGAAGAAAGACACATATACAAAAAAGAATAGCACGGACCCTATAAAAAACCATGCATGAGATCAGGTGCATCGGTAGAGTAAGCATCTCCTGCCTCTTATAAGACACTAGCCATGTTGATCTTGTCAACTCCGGTAGTAAATTCAAATCCGGCAGAGGAAAAACAAACTTTAGTGACAAAAAGAAGGATCTGTTGTCATCTGGGAAACAGATATCCCATAGCGGTCCACAAGATCATGATTCTGTAGTGATGACCTCAAGTTCTTGGCAACATACCCTTGCTTAAGTGGCCTATTTCTAAGCAACCGGGCTCTATCAATGTAGTCACTGTATCGATCGACCACAGGCCCTTGAGTAGCGAATTAGTTGGGAGATGTAAATTCCATATGCCTGCACTTTTGCAATGTTGCTACAAAGAAAACGGAAGTTGACTATTGGAAAAGTGAAGTCAGCGCGTTTGTCATATAGCCTAATTTGTAGTATACCTCTGTTGTCAATTTCAAGATGAAGTTCAAGGAACGAGGCTGATGTGGAAGTATCTGTGGTATCCTTAATTTCGAGCTCTTTTGGATAGATAAGTTGGAGAAAATCACCAAAGCGAGGGTTTTTTAGTGATAAAATATCATCTATATAAAGGAAGCTGAAATTAAAGGACTGGGCCTGTTTTTTATCTTTATTTTGAAGAATCCTTTCGATGAATTAAGCTTCATGTGAATGGAGAAATAGATCAGCTATAAAGAGGTGCACAGTTTGTGCCCATTGGAATTAAGAAGAGACATACGGATAAAATGTGTACCTCAGTTATAGATTAAGCAATTGACTACTTCAAATCTTAAAAGGATGAATTTGACTAAACCATAAAAGGATATGAAGTAAATGCACATGTGACGAATTCCCAAAAATACATGATGATATGATTAAGGCACTGAATCTCTTGCTAGACAACATTTATGTTCGTTTCGGCACCATTGTTTATCATCAGGTCATTGGAATCCCCATGGGTACTAATTGTGCACCTCTCATTGCAGACCTTTTTCTGTTCTGTTACGAACGAGAATTCATGAAAAAACTACAAAATGGAACTGTACCAAATAGTGATAAACTTATTTCTATTTTCAATGATAATAGCAGGTATATTGACGATATCCTTACTATTGACAATCCCCAGTTTTTAGCTTATGTTGACACCATTTACCCACAACAACTGAAACTAAATAAGGCAAACAATGATTCTAAATACTGCCCTTTTCTGGATCTAAGTATCACCATTGACTCTGGTAAAATAAAAACTAAAGTTTATGATAAAAGGGATGATTTTGATTTACAATTACTAATTTCCCCTTTCTTGACGGCGACGTTCCCCTAGCTCCATCCTACGGGGTGTATATATCCCAACTTGTACGATTCGCTCGCATTTGTTCCACCCTTGACGATTTTAATGAGCGTAACCTTACTCTCACATCCAAACTTTTACAACAAGGTTACAGATTTCATAAATTATTAAATACTTTTAAGAAGTTTTACAGAAGATATGAACATTTGATATCTAGATAACAACGGCAGTAGAATACCGAAGGAACAAGGGAAGCGATGACTACAAAAATCGAAGTCCAAAGACATGGCAGAAACGGTAACAGATAAAAACAAAGACAAA
This sequence comes from Modiolus philippinarum, assembly GCA_002080025.1. NCBI lineage: Eukaryota > Metazoa > Mollusca > Bivalvia > Mytilida > Modiolidae > Modiolus > Modiolus philippinarum. Next base: position 47,335 of record MJUU01001794.1, read on the forward strand.
ACAAGGACGTGAGACAGCTACAATGCACGGAAATAAAAAGATAACATTAAGAACTAAGGCACTCATAGAACTCCCATGAAAACCGGGAGTGACATCAGGTGCTCCGGAAGGGTAAGCATGTCCTGCTCCGCTAGCGGCACCCGTCACACTATCAGTGAGTCAATCTGGGGTTGAGTCAAATCCGGTTATGTCAAATCCGTGAAGACGTGAAATTTAGCTGAAAATGTCCGTTTTCATTTGGGACACAGACACGTCATATCTGTCAATGATGTCATGGTGACGGCCATAGAATTTCTGAAGGGATGAAAGTAACAAAGGCTGAACAAATCCCTGACTAAGCAGCTTTTGGGACAGTGTTTTTGCTCTAACTAAAAAGTCACTGTATAAACTGCATGCCCGACAGTAACGAATCAACTGTGAAATGTACACTCCATAGGCTGGAGAGGCAGGTATATTGCTGCTAAGAAAGGGAAAGTTCACAATTGGGAAGTTAAAATCATCACAATTTTGAAAGAAGGGTCAAAGAGTGCTCGCCGCTAAACTGCCGGCTGGCTCAAGGAATCTAGTCTGCTGGTAAAACACTGTCGCACTACGGAAGAAAAATCAAACTCAAAACTCCGCGAAGGGTTTAGTAAAGAGTCTTCATGTATTTCAGCAGACATCGGCAGTATCAGTGAGAGGCCAGTATATATGCAAAGTCTTCAGGTCACTGGAATCCAAAGCCAATTTAACGGATTTGTTCAGAATATCTCGTCGATATCCACTATTACGTAAAGAATGTAAGTTACGTCCCAGTTTTTCTGGATTATTTATCAGTCTTTGACATTTTTTAACAACATTTCCATAAAATCGAGGATGAGAAAT
>MJUU01001794.1:48208-66613 GCA_002080025.1 Modiolus philippinarum
ATTTCTCATCCTCGATTTTATGGAAATGTTGTTAAAAAATGTCAAAGACTGATAAATAATCCAGAAAAACTGGGACGTAACTTACATTCTTTACGTAATAGTGGATATCGACGAGATATTCTGAACAAATCCGTTAAATTGGCTTTGGATTCCAGTGACCTGAAGACTTTGCATATATACTGGCCTCTCACTGATACTGCCGATGTCTGCTGAAATACATGAAGACTCTTTACTAAACCCTTCGCGGAGTTTTGAGTTTGATTTTTCTTCCGTAGTGCGACAGTGTTTTACCAGCAGACTAGATTCCTTGAGCCAGCCGGCAGTTTAGCGGCGAGCACTCTTTGACCCTTCTTTCAAAATTACGTTTTGTCTTATGCTTTTTCTGTTCCAAGATAGTGGTCATTGAGTTAGTAGTCTACCTGTACTGGGTTTTATTCGCATGTTTATGATACTATAGGGAAACGGGATAGAGAAAGGGGAGGTTTGGGTACCCATAAACCGGTTTAACCCTACCACTGGCTTTTGCTGGTGCCGGTACCAAGTCCGGCTATCCCGAGTTCCTATCGTTATTTATGTTTGTCTCTTGTTTTAATTATTGTTTTTCTGGTGCAGTTTGCTTGTGGATTGTGGCATGTGATTGTAGTTCCTGGCCATTGTAGGTGTTTGCTGTTTTCCTGTTTTTGTAATGGAAAACTTCTATTGTTGTTCTTAATCTTGAAGTCACCATAAAGCTTTTGACAATGATTTTTGCTCGTACTTCATAGCAAGTTCAAGACGGCCCATAGCATCAGAATGAGTGGAATTCATGGCTAGATGTAGAACAACATTACTCTCATGCTGTTTTGCTCATAAAAAGTTCTTACAAGCTCTGTCATCAGTTGTCCGACAAACAGACAATCACAACATGTAGACAAATATTGGACACTCATCGAGTAAACTGGCAGAAAACTTTAATGGTGTCATAAAACATTGAGATGTGGGCACTATAAACAGGTGGTCAGAATAACATTTAGAAATTACCAAAAAATTCAAAATCAAAGATTTTGAAAGTATGATGATGCATCCATTTGAGGAATTGTCTCAAGAACAAGAATATCATTACTGAATATATATAAATGTAGATAGCATACATCTCTCGCAAAGGGAATCTTTATACAGACTCATCACTTATTCCTTTTTATTGAAACCATTGTTGTGACGTCATTTTATAATTTTTTAAAAGACATCACGGAATCCTCTCTGTTGTTTTCTCAAATTTAACGATTATTAACGTCACGATGGAAATGAATGTTTATTTCATTTCACTGCGGCAGGATTTTCCGATTAAGCGAAATATTTTTTTTAATTCGAGTGGTGTGAATGCTTCGTTAGGTACGGACCATTTGATTTTCGGGGTGGGGTGTAGGTGGGCAGGGATTTTCACCGGACTCGGGAAATGTTTTTGTTGAGCGTAGTTATATTCTAATGAATAGTGCTATGGCTAGTTAGTTTTTATCCAGGTGCTAGTGTCAGAACTTTTTTTTTAGCATAAAGCAGGATAAGGATTTTTTTTCTGAAAAATCCCTGCGCCCGCTCCCCCTGAAAATAAGATGGTCCGTTGCTTAGTTAGTAGGTTATACCGACTACAGTAATTCATATATTGTGGACGCTGACAATATCACATTTTCGTTCATAAAGACATAAATATTACGAATATAACAATGCAGTATTTACATAGGCGATGATACTCTTGATCTCATTATCCTAAAATATTTTGAGGACCTCCAGACCTACTAAGAAATGATGATTTTGTAGACCAATGAGTAAATTTAATCAGGTTCTCCTGAAATAACATTATTTTCTTCGGTTATATATAAAAGTCTTGTATTCCTGAAATAATAACGTCTTTGCTCATTATATATTGATATCTTGTATCATTGTAAAGGACATCAAAAATAATTATACAGATAGAGGTGATTTATCGAATTTTCTCAATTAAATGAATCATATTTTCACTCGGTGAAAATAAACAATATATTTTTACTGTAGGAAATGACTTTACGATATTGTCAATGTAAACATGTGGTTCTTTTCTATCAATTCAATACCAATAAAGAATCACCTTAAATCTGTTAATACATTACAAAATCTATACACTAATAAGTATTATTATACTTCATGCAAATTTCTTACATTATCCGTTTATTTCATTGGATAATCGGCATTTGTTAATTTTCACTAACGTTCCTTTAGCCACGCCTTTCCTTAAAAACGTCTTTTAATTATTGGCAACGGGTGTTAATGTTAAAATTAACACCCGCTCCGATCGATGACTTCATCGATGTATGCAGATTCTTATTTTCTCGTCACTGTTGTTGTTGATAACAAGAATTAAAACTGACATGGTTTTAAATGTATTGATTAGTAAAATAAAAGTGACCTAATCATCCAAAAAAGAACCTTGTCACAAATTTAATTGGACTTGAAGCGATTTAGCTACAGTTCAATACTAAAACAGAACTGATCGACTATTTGTTTATGTGTTTTTGATATTGCATGAAAAATTATACTTATTATAATTATTTTCAGAACAATGATTTTCAGACAAAATGTACATTTAGCATTCAGTATAATAAAAATCATAATGCCCTTGTATGAAGGTGTTAGTTCGATTGACGCACTCGCTAAAAATTATCACCCTCGACGTTGTCTCGGGTGATAATTTTTAGCTCGTGTTTTAATCTACCCTAACACCTTCATCCAAGGGCATTATGTTTATTAAACTAATCCACCGTGAATAAAATCATATAAAATTGTAACTCGTGTCGAACAACGCAATGGGTTAAAACCGGAACTTGAAAACTCGTTTAATCCTTTAGCGTTGTTCGGCACTTGTGACATTTTTTTAATCTCCATCTTTCTAAAATTACTAAAAGTAATCCTTAAATCAATTGTCAAAACCTCCTCCAGTTTTTCATGACCTTTCAGATAAATTAATTTTGCGGTTTGGAGTAAAGCAAGTTTAACCACTATTTCTTTTGGAATTCCTGTACTAAGTCAGGAACATTGCGGTCGACAAATTTTCAGGTGGTTTCCACCTGATTTGTTTTCTTTTTTTTTTTTGTCTCATGCACTTTTGCTTTCGGTAATTTTACATTACCGCCATTGGACTTATTCCAATTTATGGTAGTACTTTTCATCCCACATCCATGCGTGTAGACATTAATTAAACACAAAGATACGAAGAAGTAGATAGTCATAACTTTCTTGTTGCAAGGAAAATGGAAGTTTAATTCTTAATAGTTATTAATCTTACCTACTAGTATTCCTATGATAAACGCATGTGTTTCAGTTATAAGTATGATAATGATCTACTAAGTTTCAATGATTTTCTAAAGGAAATACGTTAGGATATAATATACAATGATATAAGATAACATTTCAAAGGGATATTACATTTCACAGTCAACCTATTGTGCTTCCTTTTATTTTGTTTTTAGCAGGCAATGATATAATGTAATCAATAAGCAATAAGCATACTAGTACATAAATATATTTGTCGTTAAGGCGTCCCCAGGTCATTAATTTATTGTTGTAGAATTTTTGTTATTTTTCTATGTTGAAACATAAGTGGTTTTTTTTTCTTTCAAAATTTAAATAAAGTGTGGATGTGTGTGTGGGGGGGGGATGAAATCAGGTGCACCGGTAGAGTAAGCATCTCCTGCTTCTTATAAGACACCCGCCATGTTGATCATGTCAAATCCGGTGGTAAAGTCAAATCCGGTAGAGGAAAAACCAACTTTAGTGGCAAAGAGAAAAATCTGATGTCATCTGGGAAACAGATATCCCATAGCGGTCCACAAGATCGTGATGTTGACCGTAAAACTTCTGTAGTGATGACCAAGTTCTGGGCAACATACCCTTGCTTAAGTAGCCTATTTGTAAGCAACCGAGCTCTATCAAGGTAGTCATTGTATCGACCACAGGCCCTTGAATAGCGAATTAGTTGGGAGATGTAAACTCCATAAGCCGGCACTTTTGCAATTTTGCTGCAAAGAAAACGAAAGTTGACTATTGGAAAAGTGAAGTCATTGCGTTTGTCTGTGCTAACCTTGACATCGAGCTCTTTTGGATAGATAAGATGAAGAAAATCACCAAAGCGAGGGTTTTTTAGTAATAAAATGTCATCTATATAATGGAAGCTGAAATTAAAAGACTGGGCCAGTTTTTTATCTTTATTTTGAAGAAGCCTTTCGATGAATTCAGCTTCATATGAGTAGGGAAATAGACCGGCTAAAAGAAGTGCACAATTTGTGCCCATTGGAATTAAGAAGAGACATACGGATCAAATGTGTACCTCAGTTATAGATTAAGCAATTGACTTCTTCAAATCTTAAAAGGACGAATTTGATTAAACCATAAAAAGGATATGAAGTAAATGCACATGTGACGAATTCCCATAAATACATGGAAAACTGATATTGTTGTTCATGTTGAAGTCACCATAAAGCTTTTGACAATGATGTTTGCTCGTACTTCATAACATGTTCAAGACGGCCCATAGCACCAGAATGAATGGAATTCATGTCTATATGTAGAACAACAGTACTTCCATGCTGTTTTGCCCATAAAGTGTTCTTACAAGCGCTGTCACCAGTTGTCTGACAAGACAAACACCGGACACTCATCGAGTCAACTGGTAGAAAACTTCAAATGTCGTCATAAAACATTGAGATGTGGGCACTATAAACAGGTGGTCAGAATAACATTTAGAAATTACAAAAAAAATCAAAATCAAACATTTTGAAAGTGATGATGCATCCATTTGAGGAATTGTCTCAAGAACAAGAATATCATTACTGAATATATATAAATAGCATACATCTCTCGCAAAGGAAATCTTTATACAGACTCATCACTTTTTATTTAAACCATTGTTGTGAGGTCATTTTATAATATAAACTTTGGATCTTTTTAATGTTTTCTCAAATTTAACGATTATTAACGTCACGATGGAAATGAATGTTTATTACATTTCACTGCGGCAGGATTGTCTGATTAAGCGAAATATTTTGTTTTTCAATTCGAGTGTTGTGAATGCTTCGTTAGACGCGGATCATTTAATTTTCGGGGAGGGGTGGAGGTGGGCAGGGATTTTCACCGGACTCTGGAAATGTTTTTGTTGAGCATAGTAATATTTTGATGAAAAGTGTTATGGCTAGTTAGTTTTTATCCAGGTGCTAGTGTCAGAAAATTTTTTACCATAAAGCAGGATAAGGATTTTTTTGTGAAAAATCCCAGCACCCTCTCCCCCTGAAAATCAGATGGTCCGTTTCTTAGTTGGTAGGTTATACCGACTACAGTAATTCATATATTGCGGATGCTGACAATATCGCATTTTCATTCATAAAGACATTAATATATTACGAATATAACAATGCAGTATCTATATAGGCGATGATACTCTTGATCTCTTTATCCTAAAACATTATGAGGACCTCCAGACCTACTAAGAAATGATGATTTTTATAGACCAATCAGTAAATTTAATCAGGTTCTCCTGAAATAACACTATTTTCTTCGGTTATATATAAAAGTCTTGTATTCCTGAAATAAAAACGTTTTTGCTCATTATATATTGATATCTTGTAACATTGTAAAGGACATCAAAAATTATTATACAGATGGAGATGATTTATCGAATGACTTTACGATATTGTCAATGTAAACATCTGGTTCTTTTCTGTCAATTCAATACCATTGTTGATTTTCACTATCGTTTCTTTAGCCACACCCATCCTTAACAACGTGTTTTAATCATTAGCAACGGGTGTTAACGTTAAAATTAACACCCGCTCCGATCGATGACTTCATCGATGTATGCAGATTCTTATTTTCTCGTCACTGTTGTTGTTGACAACAAGAATTAAAACTGACATGGTTTTAAATGTATTAATTAGAAAAAATAAAAGTGACCTAATCATCCAAAAAAGAACCTTGTCACAAATTTAATTGGACTTAAAGCGATTTAGCTACAGTTCAATACTAAAACAGAACTGATCGACTATTTGTTTATGTGTTTTTGATATTGCATGAAAAAAATATACTTGTTATAATTACTCTCAGAACAATGATTTTCAGACAAAATGTACATTTAGCATTCAGTATAAGAAAAATCATAATGTCCTTGTATGAAGGTGTTAGTTTGACCGACACACTCGCTAAAAATTATCACCTTCGACGTTGTCTCGGGGGATAATTTTTAGCTCGTGTGTTAATCTACCCTAACATCTTCATCCAAGGGCATTATGTTTATAAAACTAATCCACCGTGATTAAAATCATATAAAATTGTAACTCGTGTCGAACAACGCAATGGGTTAAAACCGGAACTTGAAAACTCGTTTAATCCTTTAGCGTTGTTCGGCACTTTTTGTTAACAAATCATCATAGAGAAACTTACTATATGAAGGGATAACTTAAAAACTCAATGATAGATTTTGTTCATACTTTTATGCTGTTGACAGAGTAGGACATGCTAACCCTTCCGGAGCACCTGAGGTCTCTCCCTGTTTCACTTGGGTTCATATTGTGAGTGCCTTTGTTTTGAATGTTGCGATTTTTGTTTCTGTACTTTGTATCTGTCTAACATCATTGTTTCTTGTGTCTTATGTCATTGTTTTCTGTGTCTTACGTCATTCTTTTCTGTGTCCTCGTTTTGGCCATGTCTTGGGACTACGATTTTTGTAAATTGCACTCCTTTGTTCCTTCGATATTCTACTGCCCTGGTGTTAATGTTTTTTGAAATCAACATTTAATTTGCATATAAAAAAGTTTTTTCTTCTTTAATTGATGTCAATGTTTGCTAATATTAAGTCATTTTCACCTAAATTAACATAGAATGCACGGTAAAAATATGGGAATACAATTTTCAACTGCATAGAAATCAACCATTTTTTTTTTGGTGAAAATTACAAATGTTTTTAAATTGAAGGTTAATGATATGCTCTATTGATTACTACTAAAAAACTGCATATGCCACACCATGAATTTAACGGATATATTGTACAAAGTTTACGGATTCAGCAATATTTACTAGAAAAGGGAGCTATTCGCGACAAAGTGGACGAAATATGACGTATCACACCTGTAAGTCAATTATAATGCCACAAAGGAAAAGCTGTTGAATTCCCGTTCAGGCCCGAAAACTAAACCTATTCCGTGTCCGACTCTTTATCTTTAAAATTGTGAATTTTTCACCGCAATAATGTATATCTATGTTGAAAAGCTTTAAGAAGAGACATACGCATAAAACGTGTACCTCAGTTATAGATTAAGCAACTTAAATACATCGGCAAACGAATACCGAAGCAAGAACGAGGAAAGGGGAAATTCTAAAATCACAAATCCAAAATCACGGCAATTCACAGCAACACGAATTGAGAGAGTATGACAAAGACAAAACAAATAAATAAAAATGAACAAGAACGCCACAAAACTAAAGCACTAGCATTGTGAAAACCTATAAAAGCTGAGGTATCATCAGGTGCTCCGGAAGGGTAAGCATGATCTGCTCCACGCATGGCACCCGTCACACAGCGAGTTAATATATGATGTTTAAATATCTGTTTGGTGGCTGATTGGTTATTGTCATTTTCTAACCCGTAGACAAAACCAATTAAAATACATAGTGCATGTTATTTCTCTAACCCTCAAACAGCACCGAGGTGAAACTTTGAAAAGCAGTTTAACATCTCTTTTGTATTCAGACAATAACAAGGACAAATCTGTACCACAAACACAATCGACGAGGACAAAACTAAAAAAAAATAACAGGACAACACAGAAAACAAAAGCACTGACAGTGTGAACTCTCACTAAAAATCCAGAGTATCATCAGGCGTTCCGGAAGGATAAGCATGATCTGCTCAACGCGTTGCACCCGTCACACTGGTTTGGTCACAGTTGGTGTTAGTCAGTCCGATAACAAACTCTGGATCTACCCAAAGATATTTGTTCTCATTTGTGAAACAGAAACATTGTAATAGTCGGTGACGACCGTAAAACTTTTGTAGTGACAATTGCAACAGTGACTGAACATACCCTTGATATATAAGTTTTTGAGACAGTAATTTCGCTCTGTTGACAAAATCGCTGTACAAACAACAGGCACGGCAATAGCGAATGAGATGTGAAATGTACACACCATATGCCGGAGAAGTGGTAATATTACTGCTCAAAAACATGAAATTCACTATTGGAAAGTCGAAATCATCACGCTTGTCGTAAAGATTTGTTTTAAGACGTCCAGAGTTGTCAATGTAGAGGTATAGGTCCAGGTATGATGCTGATGATGGTGTATCAGGGGTCTCTTTAATTTCGAGTTCATTTGGGTATATAAAATGAAGGTTATCCTTAAATTGAGAATTGTTCAATGAAAGAACATTATCTATATAACGGAAACTGAAATTAAAGGATTGGTCTATCTTATTGTCTTTTTTCTGAACTAGCCCTTGTATGAACCTGGCTTCAAACGAATAAAGAAACAAATCTGCTAAAAGTGGCGCACAATGAGTCCCGATAGGTATCCCTATTGTCTATTGGGAAACTTGTCCTCCGAATTCTACAAATATATGTTATCAATCCAGAATTCCAGCATTGCATTGACATTCTCCTCTGTATACTTTTTGTGTGAATCGGTGTGATGTTTAACAAAATAGGCCCCATCTTTACCTATTACTAAATATGAATATCTTTTTTCACCCTTTTTTAGTACAGAAAGACTGATGTATTAAATCCCTAAGTACTGAATTTAGCTTATCGTGTGGAACAACGGCAGTAGAATACCGAAGGAACAAAGGGGTGAAATTCACAAAAATCGAAGTCCAAAGACAGGACAAAAACGAGAACACAGAAAACAATGACGTTAGACACAAAAACAATGACGGCGGACAGACACAAAGCACAGAACCAGAAACCACAACATTCAGAACAAAGGCACTCACAGTGTGAACTCCAGTGAAACTGAGAGTGCCATCAGGTGCTCCGGAAGGGTAAGCATGTCTTGCTCTGTTAACAGCACCCGTCACACAATAAGTGAGGAAAATATGTTTTTGAAAGATCTGTTAGGTAGCTGATTGGTTATTGTCATTTGCTAACCTTGAGACAAAACCAATTAAAAATCATGGTACTTGTTACTTCTCTAACCCTCAAACAGTACCAAGTTAAATTTTGAAAAGCTTTTGTAATAATCATTAATCAGTATTCAAACAAGGACAAGGACAGATCGGTACCACAAACATAATCTACGAAGACAAAACTAAAATACAACAAGACAACACACAAAAACTAAAGCACTCACAGTGTGAACTCCCATAAAAGCCGAGAGCGACATCAGATGGTCCGGAAGGGTAAGCATGTCCTGCTCTGTTAACAGCACCCGTCACACTGTGAGTGATTCAATAGAATTTCTTGAGAGATGAAATTAACAAAGGTTGAACAAATCCCTGACTAAGCAGCTTTTGGGACAGTGTTTTTGCTCTGTTCAAAAAATCACTGTACAAACTACAAGCTCGACAGTAACGAATCAACTGTGAAATGTACACTTCATAGGCTGAAGAGGTAGGTATATTGCTGCTAAGAAAGGGAAAGTTCACAATGTGGAAATTAAAAAGAGTAGTTCAGAGAGTAGAAAAATCAAATGTATTGACACTGTTGCAGTGGTTGAGTTCAGTTGAAGATAGATATTCTAGTAAGTCTTTTGAGTTTTTGAGAATCCACACCTGATTCACTCCACTTGTTGAGTATACTTTATCATCTTGAGGCCATCTTTGACTGCAGTAAGTAATGAAGTGAGGAGCTTAGAAAGGGTTTTTGTTGTGCATTTGGCAGACCCAGCAATGTATCTCTGTTTGTAAGGGCATTTATGTAATTTAGGTACACAGTAGATACAAGGCGGGTTGTTGTTCTCTTCACTCAAACTGATACCAAAGGAAGACAATACTGATTTGTGATTGTTTAGTACGTCCTCCCTTGGTATGGGAGGACGTACTAAAAATCATGCATAAAAGGTTGCTTAAAATGATGCATTTTAATAAACCATACAAAGGATATGAAGTAAATACACATGTGACGAATTCCCACAAATACATGGAACGCTTATTTTGTTGTTCTTCATCTTGAAGTCACCATAAAACCTTCGACAATGATGTTTGCTCGTACTTCATAGCTAGTTCAAGACAGCCATAAGAACAGGCATGAGTAAAATTCATTGCTAGATGTAGAACAACGGTACACCCATGCTGTTTTGTTTTGTTTTGTCCGAAAAATAGACAAAAAAAACATGTAGACAAACATCGGACACTCATCGAGTCAACAGGAAGAAAACTTCAATGGCATCAGAAACATTGAGATGAGGGCACTATAAACAGGTAGTCAGAATAACATTTAGAAAATCAAAATACCGAAGTTACTGTTAATTTATTTTCTGCATATGTGCATTTCGACGACGCACATGCGCATTTCGACAAGTTATGTCTCATCAGTACAGATCAAACAAAAACATTTGAAAGTATATTAACCAAAAAAACGTGTAAGCTGATAGAGAACAAATAACCAACAGGACCTAATAGAAAGCCGAAATTCAGCTAAGGACAGAGCTATGCATGAGTGAGATACTCCTTAGATATCAACAAAATTTTGTAAAATCTTTTGCAAAGGGAATATTTATACGGACTTAACACTTATTATTACTTATTTAAACCATTGTTGTGACGTCATTCCATAATATTAACCGTGGATCTTTTTAAAAGAAACCACGACGTCCCTTATACTGTTTTATCCAATTTAACAATTATAAACGTCCCGATGGCAATGAATGTTTATTACATTTCACTGCGGCAGGATTTTCCGATTAAGCGATTTTTTTTATACGAGTGTTGTGACACGGAAGATTTGATTTTCGGGGTCGGGGTGGGAGTGCTTGGATTTTCACCGAGCTCGGGAAATGTTTTCGCCCGGATGCTTGAAAAACTTGTTGAGCAAGGATATTTTTCTAATGTAAAGTGTTACGGCTAGTTATTTTTTTAACCCAGGTGCTGGTGTCAGAGAATATTTTTGCATAAAGCAGGATAAGGATATTTTTTTCTGAAAAATCCAAGCGCCCTCCCCTTGAAAATCAAATGGACCGTTCCTTAGTTGGGAGGTTATACCGACTACAGTAATTCATATTTTGTAGACGCTGAAAATATCGCATTTTCGTTCATAAAGACTTTATATATATTACATGTATTACGAATATAACAATGCAGTATTTAGATAGGCGATAATCGTCATATAAATGTCTCTACAATGGTTTGCATAGATAGACTCTTACAAACAGTGTTGTCAGATTTGTTATGCTTGTTGATGACCCCGCATTAATGACAAAATGGATACATGGATGTAGCGTTGTTCAACATTTAGCAATTGAATTCTGCTCAAACCGGTGCTATTGGCCGTCTTGAACTTACAATGAGGTAGAAGTGTTTGCTCTTTGTTGAAGGCCTAATGGTGACTTCAAGACGAAGAACAACAATAAAAGTGTTGTTCCATTTGCTTAATCTTATCATGTATTTATATGGATTTTGTCCCATGTACATTTACTCCATATCCCTTTATTTATTCATTTAAGTAAGAGAAAAAATGGCTAAGTGTGAATTCATCATAAACAATCCACTCGCTTCCGGCTTGTGGATTCTTTTTCATGAACTCACACTTGACCATTGTGTCTCCTTCACGTGAATGCTTTACAATCACTGTAAAACAGCATGTGTAATCGTTTTTTAACGATATAAATCTCCCTCATGATTTTTTTACTCTTATGATTTAGTAATGCAATGGACTGAACCCGTCTGACCCAGCAAAGAGTAAAGGTAAAAAAGATTCATTTCAGTCGAAAGATTTAAATAACTGTGGAAGTACTTTTATTCGTGGACATCAATCTTCGTGGTTTTCATAAATATCACTATTTTGTGGGTACTTAAATTCGTGGTTTCGAATTTCATACATTAAAACAATAGAGAAAAATGCATTTCGTTGGGAATTTAATTTCGTGGTTTGAGGGAACCAAGAAATCCACGAAAATTGGAACCCCACGAACAATTATACTTTCACAGTATGATAATATGTGAATTCCAAAGCTATTTTAACAGCTTGTTTATTTTAATGTCTATCTCTTCTGTCACTTGAACTTATCTATCTTTACAAACCTAAAATCAAGGAGAATTCTTCTTCATATTTCTCAGCTTTAAGGATAGTAGACTTACATATTTGTCAAAGATTTGGAGTCAAATCAACTTGTATTCTTGAAAAAAACTTATTTCCAGCATATATTATACAATTACTGTCTTTTGATGAGGTAAATGTGATGAGTTATTGTCTTTTGAAAAGAAGTGAATATCACTTCTTCTCAAAAGTGAATAACTCACACATTTACAGAAACTAAAGACAGTTATTGTTTTATTCTATATTTCAAAGAAAATAAGAAAAAGAAGGGAAACGGGGAATGTGTCAAAGAGACAACGACCCTAAGGGGAGAAAAGGCTATATTCACGGAGGATTCATAAGTAAGCAACAACAACAAAAAAAAACAAAAACAAAAACAAAAACAAAACAAAAAAAAAACAAAACAAAACAAAACAAAAAACAAAACAAACACAAAACAAAAACAAAAACATAAAAAAAACAAAACAAAACAAACAAGAAAGCCGGCATTTATTGAGGTAGTTTATGCCATGTTAAGGCCATGTTTATGGTTTTATGGAGCCAGAATACACATACCAAGCAGGTTGCCAACTGAAGATGAAAAAAGACACCCCAGTATTGGAGCCGTTTAGGGAGCTCAAAAACCAGAACACAAGAACAAGTGGTATTGAGCAAAGAAATAGTTTGCCAGATTGTCGGGGTATCAATAGACAACTCCATTACAGCATTTACAGACGGATCTTGCCAAGGAAATCCAGGGCCATGTGGAGCAAGCGCTGTGATCTACAACCAAAGACTAGTATTCCTGAAGCGAACTGTAGCACATAGAGGATCAATATTACTTGCTGAACTGGTGGCTATCCTAATGGTCCTGGAACATTGTATTACAGACATAGCAAACTTGGCATGTACTAAACTAAAAATCCTTTCAGATAGTCAGTCGGGAGTGGGTATCCTAACTCTCGGATGGAAGTCTTCAAACTATATGGATTTAATTACAGACATAAAAGAACATATTGGAGGTCTTGTAAGAAATGGCCTAGAAACAACAATTTTTTGGACTCCTGGCCATGCAGACATTGCCGGGAACGACCGGGCAGATAAACCTGCAAAAGAAGCAGCAATAGAAGCCACATTGCTAATCACCAGCTACAACATTATCACCATAAATGATGTCAAACTAGCAGCACAAAAGAATACAAATTTAAATGGCAAAAAAGATGGAATCTGGGCACCAGTGGCAGACATCTATAAAACATTTCTCCCAAGATCGGGACCACTGGTTGCATCGACATACCCTCAAAGGAAATTTGGATAATAACATCTGGATTAAGAACAGGATATTCCCATCTCAGATCATATAGACACAATTTAGTACAGACAGAAACACCTTGCTGCCAATGTGGACAGATGGAGACAACAGACCATTATCTTTTGGACTGTCCACTATACAAGAATCAAAGAGAGAAACTGTTCTACAACTTAGGACAAGAACTTGGATACCAGATCTCAACTGTAGAGGATCCACTAGCCACTGACAAACAGTTTAATGATTTGAAATTGATAAACAACTTTCTTGGAAATTTCATTGTGGAGACGGGGCGCTTCCAGGTTTTAGCGCGTTCCGCCGATCTATGATCCTGATCATGACACAATCAACTATTAAAGTACCGGAGGATTTAATGAGACAACACACATGAGATGTTTTGAGATTTAATGAGACAACACACATGAGATGTTCTGTTTTTGGTCGTTTTAACCTGGATATGGAATGTTGTCTCCTTGACATTTACCCCATTTCCTTTCTTTTTCACACATAGATTCAGTACAACAGAGACCAGTAGTGTCAAATTTGACCTTTGATCAGGATCAGGATCATTGGTGTTGTGGCTAATGACAACTAATAAGAATATGTCTGATTGGAATGGTTTTCCATTGAAAAATTAAGATTTGAACGTTGTGGAAACATTCCACATTGAGGCATGGACTATTTGATTTTGGGGGGGGGAGAGGCTGAGATTTAAATAAAAAAACCTATTTTCCACTCCGATTTTTGCCAAAATCAAGGAGTTATATATAACTCTTTGCCAAAATAAAAATTATCTGAACAGCACCTGGGTTAAAAAATAATCTGGCCCTCATCCTGTCATTAGAAAAAAGCCAGGTTCAACAAGATTTCCTGGCATAGTGTATGAAAAAAAAATCTAGCCCGTGAAGTTGGCGCAAAAAAATCTTTTCTCGGGCAAAAATCCCAGCTCCCTCCTGAAATCGAATGGTCTGTGCCTTATTCGGAGGAAAAAATGTATCCGTAATCACAGTAGACACTCATATAAAAAAGTTTCCATTTGTGAATCGCTCAGCAAATTGAACTGAATAGAATTGTAGGATTTATGTGTTCGTCTGGTACGATGGCCGACATTTATTGTTGTGACACTAGAAGCACCGTGATTGGTTGATTAAATTACCCCTTTCAAAATTAGTAACACGTGACAATCGCCGCCAGTGAATATCACTTCTAACAGGTGAATACCATTTTTTATTCAATAAAAGCAATTTCATCGAAAACTGTAGTGAATTAATTATAAATATAGAATAAAATTATTTCTTGCAAATTCTAAATGGAAACTTTCAATTCTTTATTCAAGGTTATTAGCTTTGGTTGTATTAAGGATGTACCCTGGTGAGGAGCCAAAATTTTAAAGTACTTAACCTTTTTTCAAACCTCGATTTTTGCAATGTTCCTACCCTAAAATTCAATATATAAAGAAAAATTCATAGGTTGCTGTGCAAATTATTTTGCTACAGATGTTTGAAAGTGACCAATTTTAGTTCTTTTGCGCATTTTTAGGCATTTGTGCCCATTTTTTTTTTTACTATTTTCATTGAAAAAATCTAGCTTAGAGTATTAAACTTTTTCTCATGCTTTCTGGAAAGCTGTAAATAGAAGGAATGAACAAAAGTAAGAGAGAACCGAACCGTCGATCCAAAACGAACAATCCAAGGACAATGGCAACATCAGAAACAAAAGGGGGAAAACAGAGACACAACATGGATACGGCACACAAAAGAAAAATCAAGACACACACACACACACAAAGATGAACAACACGGACCCAATAAAAACCACGGGTGAGATCAGGTGCACCGGTCGAGTTAGCATCAGTCCCCCCCCAAAATCTTATTTTGGTGTTGTTATAAGGAAGTTTTGTCCCATTTTCATGCTTCTTAAGGGGAAATTTCAGCATTTCCATATGTCCCTAAAAATGTAGATTTTCTTAATTTTTTAAACGGCTAATGGTTTAGACTTCATTTGTTTTGTGATTTTATATTGTAAAAATATATAACTCTATTTCTAAGATAGCAAAAATAAATCTTAAAAGCATATTTTTTTTCATAATACGGCTTTTTCTAACCCAACCCCTATTTTGTGAAAATTTGACATGAATCCAACAGCCAATTAGGGCATTTATCTTCAATTTGAGATTACTCTGAAACCACTTGATAGAAATAACTAAATACCGAAGTTACTGTGAATTTACTTTCTGCATAAGCGCATTTCGACAACTTATGTCTCATCAGTGCAGATAAAATCTAAACATTTGGAAGACCAGAAACTCAAAGATGTTTAAAAACTGGTAGAGAACAAATAACCAATATGATCTAAATGTAAAGCCAAAATCATGAATAATTTTTGACACAATTTTAAGATTAACATCATTTTTGTTAAGTCATTGATATTGTACATAAAATATAAATAATTTTAAAGTTATTTCCAAGGGAGATTTGAAAGAGACTGAAACCTCACCAGAATACATCCTTAACTCTCCAAATTCGTGGAAGCCAATCATCTATAATTTTACATTTATCCCGCAAAATATTTTCTTATTTGAATTCATATTGAATACTATTAGTCAAACCTTTATAGTATGTATAAATTTCAGATATTTTACTACTTCGTAATTTCTAACATTTCTAGTTTGATTATTGACTCAATTTCAAGCTTTACCCGATAATTATCGACCACTATCTATCCATTACAAGACCTATATATTCTATACTTCATTTTGAATTCTTTTCGTAGTCAAATTATCAACAATATGTTTTATCCCTGCGAGTTTTGCTTATACACAATTTCAAATTATATGTATATCTTCCACAGCACTCTGAGTTCTTTTTCATAGCACCATTATCATATGTATATCTTTCACTGCATCATAAGTTCCAACACCATTATCAATACATAGAAAAAAAGAAGGGAAACAGGGAATGTGTCAAAGAGACTACGACCCAAAGGGGAGTAATAACAGCTCAAAGCCACCATAAGATCTTCAATGAACGGTGAGAAAACCCCACACCCAAAGGCAGGTCGGAGTCGGCCCCTGAATAAAGAGTAATCAAGTTCAGCGAAATAAACATCATTCTAGACTCCTATAGACATAGAGTAAACTAACTAGAAAAGACAAGACACACAAGGACTTAATAAATTTTCTGACTTAGGACAGACGCAAACCTGCTGCGGCGGGGTTAAACTAGTTTTATTGGGCCCAAACCTTCCCCCTATAGCCAATGTGATAAATAAAAAAAAACAATCGTAACAACAGTAAAATTCAGTTGGCAACAGGACTGAGTCAATTGTGAAGAATGAAACTGAAAGAATTAAATATACGGACATAAACATGAAATCACAAGAGACTAGCAGTTAACTGACATGCTAGCTCCAGACCCATTACAAACTGACAAAGTAAGTTATGTACCCTCGGTATACAGCTTCCACCAAGATCCTACTTTTGACTTCACCACGAGTTCTTCTTTCGCTAGACTATGAGTTCTGTTACGATATCGTATAGATCCATAAGCGCCAAGCTTTCTTTAGAGTTTCGTTTAGAGTGTCATATATTAATTGCAAAATTGTGTTTATTCGACTTTATACAAATTAAAATTTGTTCTGTTTCGAACATATCAAATGACAAAACTTGAGTCATCCATGTATGATTTTCTGAATAATTTATTAAAATAGGAATTTATTGATATTATACAAATATAGCATGTAATGATATCAATACATGGATTGATTGACCTGACTAGAGCATATTGACCGAGGACGAACTTGGCATGCTATAATTGTTTTAGAGTATATATATCTTTCACTACATCATAAGTCATATATGATGTTTTAAACAAATGTCTTTCAATAGCAATTGCTGTTGAGTTACTACTGGACACTACTGCAATGGAAGGGGGTTTGGCATGCCATAAAACCAGTTTTACCAACCATTTCTGTTGAAATGAATGTGCCAAGTCAAGACCATTGCGGTCGACATTTTTTTTCGGTGGTTTCCACCTGATTTATCTTGAAAAACAACTTAAGATCTCACATTGTCTTAATAAAATTATGTTAAGCCTTTCAAGATTATAATAAAATCGAAATGGCCAAACAAGATCAAAACGTATCTTCTAGTGATATCGTGTAAACCTGTAGTTTCCAAGTATAGAACGCCATCTACCCTAAATACCAGGTTTAATTTATATAGGTAAATAAATTGATTTCGAGTTTTTTTCTGTTTTAAAGTTTGCTAACCGATTATACAGTCGGTCAGTACTTTTGTATTGGTGATTTCAATGACTACAACATATAAAGTTTGGAAATATTTGTTGAAACTAAATCATTATCAGTTGTTTCACAGGTATCCAAATATTTTACGAATGAACATGAGACCATATTACATATGTCCAAATGTCTGATTTTTATCTGAACTAAGGAGATATAATTGTTAAAATGACCGTATTCAAAGTTAAAACGGCAATTTCTTGTTTTGATATTAATAGCCAAAATCAACACACAATGCGGAATAATAACTTTAGGTACATAAATTGTATTAAGTTGCGATATGTACGGAAATCTATGGAGTTTTAAACAAAAACAAAACAAAACAAAACAAAAACAAAAACAAACAAAAAAATCAAATCGTTCAAGTTCATTGTTTTAGCTGTAAACGTTGAAAAATCGCATTTTTTTCCTGAATTCTCTGTGATGAGACTCATACATCCTTTACTAGTAACGTTTAATTCGTTATCTACTTAAAAATCCTTGAATGCTAAATCATGCTCGGACAACTTGTTTTCCAACTCGAGCAAGACATTTGTTACCCAATCAAATCAATGTTCTTCTTGCTGTGAGGTACAC
>MJUU01001797.1:10060-24978 GCA_002080025.1 Modiolus philippinarum
TTTTCATTTTTGGTTTGCCTTGTATTCATTGCATTTTTTTTTATGTTTTAAGTACCAGGTGCAATCGTCCGTTTCAGTCATTCTCACTGATCTTTATATTGTCTTTTTGTTGTGTATTCTTTACTGGTGTATTTTATTTTTCACATGTAAGACTTTCTAATGTATTATTAGTTTGTATAATATTAACTATTGACTATTTATCAACTACTTTTTGTGGCTGTCGTACAGATGTTCAATAAGTCACCCTCACATCCTGTTATCTTCGAATGCAATTAACATTTACCTGTGGCTTACCTGTAAAGGTGAGCGTCATGAAAAGTATGTTGGATTATACCCCGAGGCTGTATCAACATCATATCCAAAATATTTGACCTAAACTTTCTCCAAACCGAAGTTATAGGATTTTTCTGCAACCCTCCCGTAATAATTAACCTCGATATCCGCTTATTTTTAATTAGGGGAGGTAACTCCAGAAACTCGAAATGGGTCAATTATCTAAATGTTCATTATTTTTATCATTTAATATAAAATCAGGTGAATTAGATGTTCTTGAATTAAAATCACCCATAATCAGTATATTTCCTGTTGTGGACAGTGTGCTTATTTCACTCTCTAATTTATCAAATTCACTATCAAAATGTGGAGACCCAATGGGTGGTATATATATTCCACATATAAACAAATCTTTATTTAAACCAAAAAAAATGTTTATTAAGTTTTATCCAGTCTATTTTGAGAGGTTGTAATATTTTTAACAACTTCGATGCCTTTTCCTATTTCTCGTTTCACATAAATTATTATTCCACCACTATTTCGTTTAGCCTTTGCCTTTTTTCTTCTAAAAGTACAAAAGTGGTCAAAGTTTGGTATATCAATATTGATGTCATTATTTTTCCATGTTTCTATAAGTATATTGATATCATGACTTAAATACTGTAGAAAAAATGAATCTTTATGTTTCTGTCCAAGCCCATGAGCAAAGCTCATTGTTGAAGGCCTCATGGTGACTTCAAGATGAAGAACAACAATAAAAGCGTTGTTCCTTTGCTTGTTTTTTACCATGTATTTGTAGAGACTTTGTCTCATGTGCATTTACTCCATATCCTTTTATTCACCATGAACATTCCAACTAGATATTGAAAGAGAATCAAGTTGTGTGAATAATAAAGTATTTTGTATCATATAAAATGTAAGCAGGAATAAAACGATCACATATATAAACATAGTAACATACATTGATTATTTCATTGTACATTAAATATAATTGTTTTTTTTACTTGTAAGAGCTCACATGAGCAAATATTTGAAAATATTTTTGTTTTTTTTTTACTTGTAAGAGCTCACATGAGCAAATATTTGAAAATATTTATTTTCTTTTGTTTTTATTTTTTGTGTAAGAAAATAAAATGTTAATAGAAATGTATTTATGGATTCTGTTTGTACATTTCTATGTTTACCATGTGAAACATGGGTATATATAGTTTTAAAATTTTCATATGAGAATATTGAATTATCGTATTTAGATAAAAGTATTCAACAGTGTCTAAATAGTGACCAAAACAGAGAGGAAAAAAAATTATGAAAATGAATATAAATAAAATTGTATTGACTTTTCAAATATCTTATATTTGAATGTAAATAAAGAACAAATAATGATACATATCTGGATGTTGTTTTAACATTTTTGTCTTTCAATGTACATGTAATTATTTCAGATCAATACCGTTAAAGAGCATGTTTATTGATTTAATTCTTCAATAAATGATTTTAAAAACATTTTCAATTTTTCTTGTGATCTCACATTATGATTGTAAGGTCGAGTTGGACTATACTTTTGACCATGGTTGTAATGGCTGTGTGCCTGAATGCCAACATTTTATAAAATCAAAGAAATCTGTAGTTGCTCATTAGTGAGGATTATGGGGTCTCATTTAGGGTAATTATTGTACCTCTTGATTACCTGGGAAACATTGTGTTCTGTTAATTGTCAATTAAAAGATTCTCATTTCAGTTCTTTAAAAAAACATTTTCCAACAAAAAAAATCGGTTAGTATTATTAATATTTTACATGAAAAGGGATGTGAAAAAATATTTATTAATTCAAATATAAATTGAAAAAGCCAATTGCCACAAAGTGAAAAGGACAGAAAACATGAAAAAAAATAATAGTTTTCATTTGATCTCGGAAATTTGTAGAATAAAAAAAACATAAAGTTGCATAGAACCTTCTTTAATTTTTTCAGAGTATAACTTTTCCTATAAAAGGGAAAAACGCAAGATCAGAAAAATATTGTCAGAGAAGTGTGAATTTTATAGAGAGAATGTTTTTTTTTGTGTGTGCATACATTTTATGGTGTCAATCAGGTTGCAGAACCATTTTCTTCCGTTTCATAGACAGAAATGGTATTTGCACAGTGTGCATTTAGTTTGCATTTACATGCTCAAAATACATATCATGTGCATGTGCATGTGCATTTATTTATGTGCAAATATACATTTACACTTGCCCTGACCTCGTGTAAATTTGCATGAGATCAGGGGCAAGTGTAAATGTATATTTGCGCAAGTGTTAATTTACACTGTCTGTATTTTGCGCATGTAAATACAAACTAAAAAATGCACACTGTTCAATATACAGTTTCAGTTTATTAAAAGGAAGAAAAGGATCATGCAACTTGATTGGAATCATAAAATTGATGCATACATACTGAACTATTATTTAAATAATCATACTTCTCGGATTTTGAATTGTTAGCTTATTTTAGGGGAAGTTGTACTCTGATTGAAAAAATAAAAGAAGATAGAATGTAACTTTATGTTTTACTATTATTTTATAAATTTTCAAGATCTAACAAAAACTTTAAAATTTTACATGTTTTTTTTATCCTTTTCACATCTTGAAAGCAGTTTTTTACATGAAAATACACACCTCAGATTGAATGCATGTAAATGCACTAACTGGTGTAGTTTTACACACATGTTAATTAAATACTGGTGTAAATCTTGTCCAAGTAAAAGGGCTTTTGTTGGCAGACAGTGGTGAAAAAGTTAAATGCTCGACCATATATAACATAAAGATTTCTTTACATAGTTTGAAAATGAGACCTTTCAAACTTAGAAGTTTATTTGACTATATGTATCAGCCATTGTCCATCCAGAGACATTAAACAATTAAATGTTTCTGGTCGATGTGAGCGATACAGGTTATCGAGTGCATTTGTTTCATATTTCTGTTACAACTGCTTTATTTATTTCATTATTTATTTATTTTTGAACACCTCATACCCCTAAAAATTGTGTATATTTATATATTTTCTCACATTTTTCACAACAAAATTTACAAAAAAAATTAAAAACATGATATTTTTTTTATTTTTATCATTTTTTTTTGTATTTCACCCTCAAATTTACAATATTATTTACAACATTCACACATTTTGTCAACCAATGTTTAACTAATTTATTATTAAAATTTATACCTAATCAAGCCCCTTACTGTACCCCTTTATAACTACTAAAACAACAATATTTAATTATGTGATTTTAAGAATGTTGGCATTCAGGGAACACACCGGTTGTAATCAACTAATTTTGGACCTTGATTTGTGTTTGTATTGTGGTAGTTGTCATTATATAGATCAAAGTTTCCTTCTATGGAAAGCCAACGGGGTCAAAATTCTTAATTCGTAAATTGTAAATTTGTAACTTGTAACTGTGTATTTTCTAAATTTTTAATTGGTAAAATTGTCAATTTGTAACTTGTCACTGTGTAAATTCTAAATTATTAATTCGTAAATTGTCACTGTGTAACTTGTCACTGTGTAATTCCTCAATTCTTAATTCGTAAATTGTCAATTTGTAACTTGTCATTGTAATTTCTTAATTCTTAATTCGTAAATTCGTATATTGATGTTATGTCGATTTGTCAGTTAAATGTCGATTCGTGAAATGTCATCGATGTATTATTCTAACGATCATTATGACGACAGATGGCGCTCGGTTCTGTTCTGTTCTGTTCAAGTAACTTTCTCCTCTGCCAGGAGAACCCTCCTCTGCCAGGAGAACCGTCAAATATATAAACAAGTTACATACGACGTGAAGAGGAACATTTAACATATTTTAATATGAGCATTGCCTTCCCCAGTTCTCTAAGTCTTAGCGCAGGTTGACTTTCCTGTAGTTCCGCAGACGACAGGTGACGCTGCGTTCAAGAACGGAAAGAAACAGCCAAGTAACCATATCCAATTTAGAAATGCCGTTCCATAACACAAGCATTTGTGGCTTGTTTCATACGAAAAAATAACGCCTTCCCATTGTGGCTAATAATAAAGCGATTAGAGGGCCATTTGACCCTGAAGACAGTGGCGGATCCGGGGGACCCTTTCGTTGGAAAATTTGATTGATTGTATAGGGAATCACTGAAGCGTGCCCCCTCTAATTGCAGTCAGTGGATCCCTTATAAAAAGTTCTCGAACCGCTACTTGAGGCTAGAGCCAGAAAAGGTGGCTGGCATGCTGATTTGTGATTTGGTGCCATCTCAACGGAATTCAAACCTCTGACCAGTCGGGGGAAAGGGGGATGTCACTTTGGTTAGAAGTGGGTGTAGGTGTGTAAAGAAAAAGCAACAATCCCATAGTTTTACATCATGGTCATTGACACCATAACCAGAGGGTACATCAGGACATCACACCATTATACTACATATCATGTCTCGACGATCCAGTATATTCATTAAGTTTTCTGGTTGGTCAAACTCCTTAAGACTTTATATATAACAAAATATGGTATATTCAATACAGTTTTATATATAAAAATGTTCTACGTATTAACTGAGTGACTCGTTTAAAATATTCAGTTTGTTTGCAAAGTACAAACGTAATATAAAACATTTTATCTTCATTACCCAAGAGCCAAATAAATAAAAAAAAATCCATCTATTTGCTTCTTGTATAAAAAAAACATTAGTTAATTTTATTCTTTTTTTAACAAAATTTTAGCATTGAGATCATAATATTAAGGAATAATGAGTGTCAACAAATTTCTTCCATCATATATTTAGTGCAAAATTTCCGGCCAGGAACAGTCTCACCGGTAGTCTGAATTTTCCGGCTCTGTCTTATATCTGATAATAATAATGTCAAATATTAAGTCTGTAATTTCCAACCAAATATATTTGCCATTTTGAAAACAGGGACCCATTCCAGCGATACATCTGTACATGTATATACCTTAATAAAGGAAGTGACACACCCCCTCCCAGGTGCAGTGACCAGTAGAGATATATGGGGTAGATATATTTTTGATGATTTTTTGATGACCTAATCTTAGATGGCTGCCAGCATGGAACATAGATTAACATTGGACCTTATGGCAATAATCTTTTTCTCTGAAACTGCTTACTCGATTGGAACCAAACTTGCGACAATAGTCTTTGGATGCCCCCCTAAAACATCGGATTTTGGGAAGATATGTTCAAAGATATTTTCTTCTGAAACTACGTAGACAATTGGAAACAAACTTTGCAAATATAGTCCTTGGGATTTTACCTTTGGTATTCTAAAATAACAGCTCAAAAGTCTGTGTCCTGTCTCACATTGTTGCTAATGGGAAATATGGTTCTACAAATGACACTGCACTAGGTTCCAGGTGAGCAATACAGGCTCTTGAATTGAGAAATTACACAGTGACAAGTAATAAATTGACAATTTACAAATTAATAATTTAGAAATTAAACAGTGACAAGTTACAAATTGACAATTTAGAATTAAGAATTTAGAAATTACACAGTTACAAGTTACATATTAACAATTTACGAATTAAGAATTTTGAACCCGTTGGCTTTCCATACCCTTCTGGGGGATAATGAGATTGATATGAATCAAAATTATCATAATGTTTTCTCGATGGCAAAGAGTAATCATAGTAATTTGACATATCATTGTTGTTCCTGTCTGGTCTGCTGGATGGAGGTCTTGAAATTGTTCTATTATTTTGACTCGATCTAAGTTCTGAATGATAATCTCTCTGTTTAACTATGAAAGAAGAACATGATATAGTGCAATGCCAAATACTGCATATAGGAATTTTTTTTAATTTAGTTACGGTGTAAATTAGCATTGAGCAGTTGATCAATGTTTTTGCAGATAAAACCAGAAATAAAGATATGTGTATTTTTTCACAAAGTTTGCAGGGCTTTTTTCTGTATCATTAAAATCTAACATTTTCTTTCGTTTTGGTGATTGGTTGAAAGAGTGGTAAGCTCTTACAATGATCAGGCTGATTTACAATACAAAATAACAATACAATATTTCACGCACATATATAAAGACTTTACATATATACTGGCCTCTCACTATACTGCCGATGTCTGCTGAAATACATGAAGACTCTTTACCAAACCCTTCGGGAAGTTTTGAGTTTGATTTTTCTTCCGTAGTGCGACAGTGTTTTACCAGCAGACTAGATTCCTTGAGCTAGCCGGCAGTTTAGCGGCGAGCACTCTTTGACCCTTCTTTCAAAATTACGTTTTGTCATATGCTTTTTCTGTTCCAAGATAGTGGTCATTGAGTAAGTAGTCTACCTGTATTGGGTTTTATTCGCGTGTTTATGATACTATAGGGAAACGGGAAAGAGAAAGGGGAGGTTTGGGTACCCATAAACAGGTTTAACCCTACCACTGGCTTTTGCTGGTGCCGGTACCAAGTCCGGCTATCCCGAGTTCCTATCGTTATTTATGTTTGTCTCTTGTTTTCATTATTGTTTTTCTGGTGCAGTTTGCTTGTAAATTGTGGCATGTGATTGTAGTTCCTGGCCATTGTAGGTGTTTGCTGTTTTCCTGTTTTTGTAATTCCCTTTTTAAATTGTTTTACATTTTATAAGCCAAATAATACCCTCTATATGAACACGACTTCTTTATGTTAATTTGCTGGATTAATAATATGTATCTCCGTAAAAACGATGTTAATATATATGATATCACCTGGACGGACATCATTTTGCTGCATAAATTAAATAATGTTTTGATTTTCTTTACAATATCAAGCCGACACCTAAACAGTATACATTACCCATGCAGTGGATTAATTGTAACGAAAATGAAAAAAAGAAATTTTGAAAGGGAGATTATTTGTCTTACTTACCACCTGAAGATGTGCATAAAAGAATATAGTTGCTGCTCGAGGTTTTTAGAGGGAGATAGTTCAAATTTGAATATTGTCTTGAAAAAAGTGCGAGAGGAACCTTTGCAGTACTGTCCTTCTAAATGGATACTCCTTTTTTTTTTTTTTTTTTTTTTTTTGATGAAATGATACACAGTTGTTATATAATACCTGAAGATGTGCTTGAAACAATATGATTGTGAAGGGTAGATAATTTGTCTTTGAAAAATTTTCTGGAAAAAGGGAGGGACGAACCTTGTCAGCGGATGTCCTTTTAAATGGCTACTTTAATTCGATGAAATGTTTTAGTATACCACCTGAAGATGTGCATGAAATAATATGGTTGCAGTTCGAAATTTTGAAGAGGAGATAATTCAACTTTGAATATTTCTGGAAAAAAGGGAGAACCTTGTCAGCGTATGTCCTCCTAATCGATGATTTGAGTTGATGAAATATTACAAAATAGTAATATACAAAATGAGGGTGTGAATAAAGTTGCTATTTGAAATTTTGAAGGGGAAATAATTCAACTTTGAATATTTTTGGAAAAATGTTTGGAGGTACTATGTCTCAGGTCTGGCCCCCGAAAGCTTGGATTTGGATGATGATGAGTTATGAACCTTATTGACTGCAAATTAGGGCAGTTTTTTCATGATTGTTGATCTTGCAATGACAATGTGAGATCATAGCTACACATTCTCATGTTATTTCATTTGAGTGTCTTACCAAAGATGAATAACTCCCACTGAAGTCAAACCAATCCTTGTCTTAAGAGGGGTCGAACCAGTTTCTTCCCATGGTGAGATTTTTCTAATTTTCTGATATGATTTTGGGACTGATATAAGAGCAAAAAAAACGTATTTTAAAGCAAAGGTCACCGTGCTAGTTTTTGAGGAAAATGGGGCTGAAAATTTTGGGTTTTAGTCTTTTTGCGAAAAAACATGAATTTGGTTAAAAATGTCTCATATTGTCAAATTTTCTAGAAAAATTAAGTTTGAGGGCTTATTTAAAAGCTCCAGTGATGCGTCAAAAGGTAATTATCAAAAAACATACTCTCCATGATATTGCTGTTATAAAAAATCGAACTAAAGACGTGTAAAGGGTGTGATTTTTGGTTTTCGCATGAAAAATTACGAAAATTTTATCATGTTCCTATGGTGAGAATTTTATAAATTTTGATCAGAACCTGTATTTCAATTTCAACCTTTTATTAAAAAAATAAAAAGTATATGTTACCGTGCTAGGTTTCAAGAAAAATAAAAAAAACCTTTGGAAAATGACGTTCCCCTTCCGTACTTTATTTTAGCGGGGAAATAGGTATAACTGAGTTCGAAACGTTCGACAATTGTAGCCGACGTTTCCCGCCAACATATGTAAAATTACCAATTTCTCCATTCTTGTTTAATCAGATAAAAAACGTCAGAAAATATATATTCAGGCACTGAATAATAATGCCCAAGTTCAATATCTAGTGTCATTTAGATCAAACATAAAAGAATAGCTATTAATCATAAAATCGGGAAATTTTGGCTTGGTTTAATTTAAGGGAATTGTTTAATTTTGGAGTGAGAAATTTTTGGCCATTTCTTCTTTAAAGTGTGTATAATTTATGCCACTTATAAAAATGATATTCTGGTGACTGAGAAATGTTCTTTTTGTGTTTAACGTCAACAATTTCCGGTTTTTTTTTTGTTTGTTTTTTAGTTTTGTTTTGTTTTTTTTTGTTTTTTTTTTTCGTTTGTCTTTCTTTTCTGTTTTGTTTTGTTTTTTGTTTTGTTTTGTTTTGTTATTTTTTATTGGGGGGGGGGGGGTNTATTTGGGCGCAAATGCAGCAGTCATGTAAATAGTATGTAACGCTTTTTACGTGTTGTGTGCAATGGTATTTTTTTCTTCAAACATTGCCGATTTCAGCTTGTATATGTTCCTGACCATATTCGTGTATTTGGATCGTCCGCGTACGGTCCGGACCATACGAGTATTTTTTCGAAATGCCCATACGGTTGCATTGTACGTGTACGGTCCGACCGTACACGTGCTGTCTGGCTATTGCAAAGACTTTCGTGGTCTTAGATAATATATCAATAAATAAATATACCATAAACAGTTTTATAAATGAATAAAGCACTTATGTTTAGAAACAACTAAGATTTTCTAAAAACCGTTATTTTAAAGAAAGAAAAATAAGAATTGATACTGTAATTATGTTTTGGAATTGCCTCTATAAATTTGACTAATCAATTGAACGTTATTTCGGGTAAAATGATAAAAAACCATAGTTTTTTGTAAATGATAATGGAATGTTAATTGAAATATGATATATGATTTTCTTGTCTGTGAATCATGAGAAAACAAGATTGCTACGCGTAGCTATGTCCCCCGCCGCTGCAGTAAAGTCGATTAAGTCTGATTTCTCATGTAAAATTTTGCAAATCAAAATGGCGGCAGGATATGATCAACTGCATTAGGTGGCAAATAGATAAGCAAAATTTCATCAAAATCCCTTAATTGGATTATGATGAGATGTGTCCACAAAGTCTTCCTATGTTGTAGTATGCATTAAGTCGATAAAGTCCAATAACTCCCATAAAATTTGTCGAATCAAAATGGCGATGTGATACGATCTAGTACATATGGCGACTAACAATCCTGTAAAATTAGAATGAATTCGGACAAGCAGTTTCTGAAGAGTTGCGTCCACAAGATTTGCCATTTTATAACAATGTTGAAATAATCAAAGTCCCATAACTCCCACAAAATTTGACGAATTATAATGGCGATGCGATATGATCTAGTACTAATGGTGGCTAACAATCCTGTAAAATTTGAATAAATTCTGACCAGCGGTTCTGAGGAGTTGCGTCCACAAGATTTGCCACTGTATAACAATGTGGAAATAACAAAGTCCCACAACTCCAACAAATTTGACGAATTATAATGGCCATGCGATATGATCTAGTACTAATGGTGACTAATAATCCTATAAAATTTGAATGAATTCTGACCAGCTGTTTCTAAGGAGTTGCGTCCACAAGATTTGCCATTGTATAACAATGTTGAAATAATCAAAGTCCCATAACTCGAACAAATTTGACGAACCAAAATGGCGATGCGATATGATCTAGTACTAATGGTGGATAACAATCCTGTAAAATTTGAATGAATTCTGACCAGCGGTTTCTGAGGAGTTGCGTCCACAAGATTTGCCATTGTATAACAATGTGGAAATAATCAAAGTCCTATAACTCCACCAAAATTTGACGAATCAAAATGGCGATGCGATATGATCTAGTACTAATGGTGACTAACAATCCTGTAAAATTTGAATGAATTCTGACCAGCGGTTTTTTAGGAGTTTCTTCCACAAGATTTGCTATTGTATAACAATGTGGAAATAATCAAAGTCCTATAACTCCACCAAAATTTGACGAATCAAAATGGCGATGCGATATGATCTAGTACTAATGGTGACTTACAATCCTGTGAAATTTGAATAAATTCTGACCAGCGGTTTCTGAGGAGTTGCGCCCACAAAAAAAACGTGACACACGGACACACGGACGGACGGACGCACGGACGCAGACCATTACCATGCGTCGCGTCATTGAATACCACCTCTAAGGAACAACAATATTTTCCAAATTACCCCCAAAAGGGCGAAAATCCTAAAATCTCGTAAAGGGACAGCTGAATAAACATGACAGCGGAAATAACACAGTTCAAAAAAGGAATACCCCCTGTACACGAACAAAACTTCTTAATGTAAAAAATGTCTATGTATCACCTTAAAAATTTGTGTGAAAATGTTAAAATATTTTTATCTCGAAGCCATGAAATGGCTGGAGAGATGTTAATATGACAAGAAAAAGTCACGTGAGGCTTCAAGCCTATTAACAGCTCTAAGAGATGATCTTCGTGTTTCCGATTAAATATAGTAAGCAAGTTTCTTTCAAAATCGTATACATTGTGTTTTTAAGTTACATTTCTTCATTTTCTTGAGCTGAAATCGGTGTTGTTTTATTAAATTGAAAACAATATGCAAGTTTATCAAATTACTCGTTTTTTAAATTGCGTCGCAGTAATTTGTCAAAGATGAAAGTAACACACCGTACGCATACGGTCCAAATACGCGTATGGTCTGGAACATATATATCACGCTTATTCGTAAATAGTTTACAGATTCACTACTTCAGAAATGTGGTTTTGATGTGCCGTTTGTTCAACATGAGGTAAATTCCATGTGTATAACCTAAATAAGTATTAGATATAGTACAACTGTCCCACGGATAGTTTTTCTGCACAAGTAATCCGGTCAATGTCCAGGGAGTTGTCATGGGAGTAGGATTGTTGCTACACCTGTACTGTATCTGACTTGTACGTGTATCTGACTTGTACGACAGAAATGATCATTTTATTACTCTGTATTCAAATTCATTAAAATGTCAACAAGTATTTAAAAAAACGTACCATGTTACCAAGTCGCCGTGGCGTAATCTCTGGAGGGGTTGGACAAATCGTGTGTTTCATTACTCTGGTGAGTTATATGGTTACCATTACTTGATATATACGCTTGACGACAAACTCCTTACCCCCAGAGATTCTAGATAGATCACCAACTATTTGTAGTCACAGATGTCGTATTTAACACACAAGGTAAATATCAATAAAGTGTTGTGCTATTACTTCTTGGTGTATGCCTTTAGGGGCCGGGCTGACAAATGTCAATCATTTCGTAGAAACTATACAAGTTCACGTATATCATGACTAGGATTGTAATGGCGCTATCGATCTTTCCTTCATGACCTCGACCTTGACTGGCTGCTTATTTACGCAATATCATTATGGTCACCCTAAATGTCTTTACTGGAAAATCGAAACAGACACCTGTCTCAGAGGAAAAGAAGATCATCGTGCCCTTTGATTTGCAAGGTCAAGAGTAGCATAGTAGGTCGTTGCGAGCAGTTTTGCTGCCACTCGTATTCTCACGTTTCCCTTGCTGTCCTGTTTAAAATTTCGAACAATCTATTGATTTTACTGTGACCAAAACATCAATGTAATCAAAAGTTAGCTCGTACACTGAATCGAGCGCTTAGTATGTTTGAGGTCGACTTTTTATTGTGTGAGGCAAATAGCGCTAGCAGTTCTCGACAATGCCGTTGAGATTACTTCCATAGGAGTTGGTAAAGGAATTTTTCATGAATGATCAGATAGTCTGACGGTGATATCCATTCAAGCTCTTTCACCATTTTCCATGAAGGCTAACGCCATCTTTTGGTCCGTACATTCTGTGATTACCACAGACTCAGACTGGAAATATCGGGTGACTAATGTAGAATCTCATGTGACGAGGTCATATCTGGAAATATCTACTTTGAGCAGCAGCTCTCCTCTACTCGAAAAATGCTGTTTAATACTCACTCTGGATTGTTCTGCGGCTAACTTTGCAGGCGTACATCATAAGGAGTCAAGGATCGGTCGCTTTTCAATGCTATGTGCTTCTTCATCATCTTGATTTAATTTTCAGCGGTGGAAGACTTAAGGTCGTCCTCCATCAACTTGGTAAATTTATTGCGCTTAACCCTTTGAGTATCAAATGAATTCCCTCGTCTAGACCACTGGCTTGGGCTATTTTCTTTTAAAAACGTCCCTACGTGCGATTGGTTTTGTTACAGATCAGCTTCACTTAGGCTTTCATATCTTTCTCCCTCATCTCGTCTTCCTTCGTAATGCATTTGAGTTCAGTCATGCTTTTTGTTACCTCTTGTTGCCAACGATCAATATACTTACTCCATTCCCTACGGTTATGGCTGCATCTTTCGTCTAAAGCATAGATCTACGTCCCGGGTTCGCTCTTTCATTACCCTGGATGAGTGCAGGTGTGTTTCTTCTCCTCTGTTGCTTTATTTTTCAGCAGCTGCTTCTTGTACGGCTGGCGGCAATTTTTGAACATCTGGATGACCTCATCAATTTGATCTATCTCCCAGTCATCGCTGCAGGCCCCTAGGCCCGCTGGGTCCCCATAACTCGCTGTACATAATAAAGATATCCATGCATCCATTTCTCTATCCTTAGATGCAATCCCTTTTTGTGACACTATGCCATTTCTGTCAGATTGTCCTCTAAGGTAATTCTAATCTTGGACATTGGCATCGTGAATTATTGTAGACTAAGTCAAGACGTTGTTGGATTACATCTTATTGCCGGGAGTAAGGGTCATGTGCTTGATTTGCCATCGAAATTGGCTGCAGGGAGAGAATCAGTCACCTCCATAAGACACTGCTTTGGCTTAAACTGCTTTGGGACGCATTCATACATTTCATGATTACATTTTATTTGATTGATTGACACCAAACTTCTCATTTATTATTTTTTCTGGGTTCAAGCATGGTTCTATATCGGAGCCATGATTCAAATGACAGAACAAGGCTCTCAAGACTTGTATAATATATCATAGTGACTGATTTTAAATTATTTTCAGATTATGTCGCAGTCTTTTTAAAAGTATAAGCGGTGGTAGTAAATTACATAGCCGGAAGGATTATACCTTTAACCGTAGAGTGGAAACACATTACATATGCGAGGGCCAAAATAATATTCGCATTCTTAAACGGATAGATTTCTCAGATTCAGAAAATAGTAACGTTGTGGAGATTCCAAAAATAACTGTGCCAAGCGACATCTACTCTGATGACGACGGACATATATATGTAAGTGGTCAATATTCACATAACATACACCGCCTTACAGAGGATGGAACAGTCTTAGACATACCACTAAAGAGTAGGCATGGGATAAAACATCCAGTCGCCATGTGCTTCAACCAGACATGTACCAAATTCTACATTGCAAACAACTTCGGCACTACAGTAGATATTTATGACGTAGTTTGAATATGTTGATTATACAGTCTACAATTCATTTAATTTCAACATTAAGTAAATATGTGCCATCTTATCTTCATTTATTGGAATTTTCGTGGAACAATAAAATGAAAATTCCCTCAACCAACATACATAGCTAAACCTCAAGACTCTACACCGTTTTTATATCTTTTAATAATTGCCTATTTTTTTGTTTTTGATTAATTTGACGGTGTTTCAGGATTTTTGCATAGATTAAAATATCTAGCATAGGTCCCTTTTCAAGAGTCTCCAAACTTACGCTTATTTTTTTTTATTTTTTGCGTACAATTCTTTAAGATTTTTATTGCGTTTATATATAGAGTCTTGAGGTTTAGCTATGTATGTTGGTTGAGGGAATTTTCATTTTATTGTTCTAAATCTATGGTCACTTGCTTTTCTTTGCCCTGGTAGAAATGTTAAACTTGAAAGAATTTAGGTTAAAGCTTTATTCCTGAACATTGAACATTGTATGCACAATCAAAGTATTTTAACAATGAAGAAAACAAGTGTTTGACCTGTTATATTCATTCTATGTTTAATTAATTGAAATGATTTTTCAATAAGCAACACATAACAACACGAAGTACATTATTGATAATTCATGTCAATCTTTTAATAGAAAGTAAAATGGGGCAGTTGTAAGAATTTGATATCTGCCCGAAGGTAAAATATCATTTTTTGATAAAATTCGTGTAGTCCTTTCTTTTGTAAATCAATATAAAAAATAACAAGATGTGTTTGTGATACACTATGCCCCCGGTGGCAACCATGTCTACAATGTAAAATTAATGGTAAAAAATTGCAATATACACTAGAAATTAAGGTTTAGTAGACATTTGTACTAAGCTCCATTAGATCTATT
>MJUU01001797.1:25020-44024 GCA_002080025.1 Modiolus philippinarum
TTATATATATATATATATATATATATATATATATGAAACTCAGGCAATTATAATTAACGAGCTAAAGCAAAATCTAGATTTTGACATTTTGACCTCTGTGACCTTGACCTTTGACCTGACCTAAGTGAAATTTGCATAATGCTGTTCAGCTTCATATGGCCAATATACAGGCCAAATATGAAGGTCATATCACATCTGGTTGAAAAAAATATAGGCAATGTTAAAGTTTTCAAATTGCACTCCTTGACCTTTGAACTGACCCAAATTTTTATGGTGATTTGTACTAAGCTCTATTAGATCTATCCACATGCAAAATATCAAGCCTCTAGCAATTGAAGTTAACAAGCTATGGCAAAATCTTAATTTTGACCTTGACCTTTGACCTGACATACTGATGTACAGCTAAACATGATCAATACACATACCAAATATGAAGGGCCTGTCACATTTGGTTCAAACGTTATGAGCCAGGTTAAAGTTGCGGACCGACAAACATACATACATACAGACAGACAGGACAAAAGCAATATGCCACGATCTAAAGATCAGGGGGCATAAAGATATATCGCCCACCTATCAAATATTTGGCAATTTTTTCCTCATCTTGTGGACAATGGAAATGACAAAATGTAAGGGACCGACCATTAAAAAAAATATTTTGTTGATACACGTGAAAAAAAATTTTCTGTCCAGAAAAAACCATACCCTCCCCCACCCCCCTTTTCAGGTTAAATGGTCGATCTCTAAATGGAAGTTTGCTTGTGAATTGTGGCATGTGATTGTAGTTCTCGGCTATTGTAGGTGTTTAATGTTATCCTGTTTTTGTAATGGGATAAAATCTCTACACTTACATGAAAGATTAAGCAAATAGTATGACATTTTTGTTGTTAAAGTCACCATGAAGCAAAAACTGATACTTCGTAAGTCCCAGACAGTCCCCATCTAACTAGTAAAATGTCAACAGCACGTGTTTCTCTTGGCCATGGGTGCTGGGTGGTCTACAAAGTTTTATATACATTAGTCATAGATTTGATTGAATGATTCTTTCTCAATTGTATTTTCTTCCTACTCTTTTTTGGAAAAAGTTCGTTTTTTGTGGTTTTTTTTTTAATAAATAAGTGTAGTGGTATCATAAAATAATTGTGATTTCTCAATTTTTTCTTTTTCTTTAGGTAATTATTAAAAAACTAATTAGTCTGTAGATTGTATTTTTATTGCTGCGATTTCATACTTATTACTTGTTTACTGTTTTTTCCTGCAACTTCGGTATTTTTGCATTTTGAAAACATTGGGTCGATACCACTGTTGATGGACAAGAGGTCCCCGAGGGTATTCACCAGCCCAATAATCAGACTTGTCTGGCATGAAATATTTACCTTAAGTTTTGTAAAAATTTACTGTTTTAATCAAAATTCAAACCCCTTTAAAATGATAAGGCTTCATTCCTTGTGTGGCACTCGGTAGATGTCCTTGGTACTGGATTTGGCCTCCTATTTCGATGTTATTTGGTAATGAGTACTTCTGTTTTACTACTTTTTGGATTATGGGTTTCCATATCATTTGATTTTAATGCTGCTGATGAGAGGTTACTCCTTGAAACACGTGTACAACATAACGAAATTTACTTTTTTCTGCAACTTTGGTATTTTTTAGCTCACCTGGTCCAAAGGGCCATGTGAGCTATTGTCATCACTTTGCGTCCGTCGTTCGTCGTCCGTCCGTCAACAATTTCAAAAATCTTCTCCTCTGAAACCACTGGGCCAAATGTAACCAAACTTGGCCTGAATCATCACCAGGGTATGGCTTCTCAAAGTTATGTTCAATTAGTTGGTCGGTCAAAAAACATGGCCGCAATTGCAAATAGAACATAGGGGTAAATTGCAGTTTTTGGCTAATAACTCGACGACCGTTACAGTTATCAAACATCTAAGTAAAAATGATCAGCATGATGGGATCTACCCACTGTGCAATTTTGAAGAAAATCTGAAAACCCATCTCGGAGTTATAGCCCGTTTTCCGTTAAATTTTCAAAATTTTAGCATTTGTAATTTTTTATTTCAAAAAGTGTAACAGATAGAGGTCAAGTGTCATTGCAAAAATGTTCAGCATATCAAGATCTACCCACCCTGAAATTTTGAAGAAAATCCATAAACCCTTGTATGAGTTATTGCCCTTTTTTCACCGAATTCTTTAAATGTTCGTATTTTCATCTATTATTTCCAAAACTATAGAAGACGAAGTTTAAGTATAAATTGATGAAATGTTTGCCATGCTGTGGCGACTTCAATGTCAAAACCGGTGTTGAAAATTGTTCATTGACCGCCATTTTTAAAATGGCCGCCAAAAAAGGCAGGAAAATTCAACATTGTCCGATTTCAATGAAATTTGGTTTCCAAGTAGATATTGATGTTGCGACTTCAAAACCGATGTTGAAAATTGTTCGTTGACCGACATTTTCAAAATGGCCGCCAAAAAAGGCAGGAAAATTCGCAACTTCAAAACTGATGTTAAAAATTGTTCGTTGACCGCCATATTTAAAATGGCTACCAAAAAGCGGGAAAATTCAACATTGTCCGATTTCAAAGAAATTTGATTTCCAAAAAGATATTGATGTTGCGACTTCAAACCGATGTTGAATATTGTTAGTTGACTGCGATTTACAAAATGACGTGTCGACTTCAAAACTGGTGTCGAAAGTGGTCCTTAGCAAGAACGTTTTTTATAAGAAAAAAAAATCCCAACAAATCAATATAATAAAACATGATCAGACTTTAAAAACAGTTCACGCTATTGGAGGTGTTCGACCTACGAAAGTTTGAGAAACTGAAGATCAACTGTATAACTTACATTGTTACCTTGATTGTGGCAACTGAAAACCAGGTGAGCGATACAGGCTCCTGGGAGCCTCTGGTTCTAGTTTCTTTTATTTTGATGGTGACACATTATGTATAGAAGGACCTTTGCAAAATTGCTCATTTCAATAGGATCAGACATATATGGAGAACTTAGCTAAATATTAGACCCCACTGGTATTAAAAATATTTTTGTTCATGCATGGTATAGAAGCATTATGTCAGGTGAGCGATACAGGCTGTCTCTGAGCATCTAGTTTTCATTTAAACAAGAATACAAGTGTCTTGAAAAACAAAAGAAATGTTCATAACAGGTCTTTAAGTAGATTTATTCTGACTTATAATTATTTTAGATGTTAAAAAATTATATTTTTACAGGGCGACATGAAAGATATTACTGTACAGAATCTGGAGAAATATGTACATAAAGATAAAAGGCTACCTGTATTTTTAGACAGGTAAATTATACCATTATCAATGCTTCCCTTACAAATCTTTTACTGTGTTTTTTCTTCACAAATTTGATCTTGAAATTAACTAATTTGATTTAATAAAATTTTACAGGAAGGTTTATAAACATATTCATAAAAAGTACTTAAATTTTTAACATAAAACCTTTTATTATTAAAAACTGCAGAAAATGGACCAAATTTTGTTAAAGGCAGAATCTGAAAGATCATGAAATTAAAAGAATGAGACTGCACAGAATCAGATACAGATACTAAGTAATCACATAATACTACTGGCTGGGTACCTGTTAGAAATATATCAGATTACCTTATCTTCCAAGATATTGTCGTTACATCTGAACTTTGTTTAAAAGGCACCTTAAGGGATATTCTTTACTCAATTTGAAACAACCTGTCAGAATTTAATCTGCTTTCAAAGACGGTCCAAATAGCAAAATCTTTTATAGAAAACGACGACAGAGGCACA
Source organism: Modiolus philippinarum (assembly GCA_002080025.1). Taxonomy (NCBI): domain Eukaryota; kingdom Metazoa; phylum Mollusca; class Bivalvia; order Mytilida; family Modiolidae; genus Modiolus; species Modiolus philippinarum. The sequence continues at coordinate 28,809 of MJUU01001797.1, forward strand.
TATCTTTCATAATAAATTATGATTTTTATGCTAACATAAAGTACATAAGTTATTCATTTTAAAATTATTGTTCCATGTTCCACGTTTTTATTTCGCGACCGAATTTATTACTCTCATAGCGGTGTAAAATTGTTCATTGCTTGCTTTGTGCTTTAAGGCCTCATGGTGACTTCAAATGAACTCAAATGAACTTGAAATTAAAGAGACCAGTGATACACCATCATCAACATCATACCTGGAAAATTTACCTCTACATTGACAACTCTGAGCGTCTAAAAACTAAACTTTACGACAAGCTTGATGATATCGACTTTCCAATAGTTAACTTCCCATTTTTGAGCAGTAATATTCTCACATCTCCGGCATAAGGCGTGTACATTTCACAACTCTTTCGCTATTGTCGTGCCTGTAGTTTGTACAGCGATTTTGTCAACAAAGCGAAATTACTGTCTCAAAAACTTATACATCAAGGGTATGTTCAGTTACTGTTGCAATTGTCACTACAGAAGTTTTACGGTCGTCTCCACGGTTTGACAGACCGTTACAATGTTTCAATTTCACAAATGAGAATAGATATCTCTCGGTAGATCCAGAGTTTTACCGGACTGACTAACACCGACTGTGACAAAACCGGACTTTTGACTGGCAGTGTGACGGGTGCCACGCTTGGAGCAGATCATGCTTACCCTTCCGGAACACGTGGTGATACTCTCGGTTTTTAGTGGGAGTTCACACAGTCAGTGCTTTAGTTATTTGTGTTGTATTGTATATCAAGCTGTCATTTTTACTTTTGCCTTCGTTTGATTTGTTGTTTGTGGTCTTTTAAACTTTTACCTTGGTATTGTTTGAGGGTTGGAGAAGTAACACGTACTATGGATTTAATAAGGTTTTGTCTTAGAGTTAGAAAATGACATAAACCAATCAGTCATTAAACAGATTTTTCAACATCAGGAGCACCTAATGATACCACAGTTTTTGTAGGGTTGACACTACTAGTGCTTTAGTTATGTGGTGTTCTTGTTCTTTTGTTTTATTTGTTTTGTCTTTGTCATACTGTCTCAATTCGTGTTGGATATGAATTGCCGTGATTTTGGATTTATGATTTTAGAATTCTCCCTTTCCTCGTTCTTGCTTCAGTATTCGTTTGCCGATGTATTCAAGAAAAGATCAACAATAAAAGTGCTGTTCCATTGCTTAGTTTTACATGTATTTGTAGCCACTTTGTCCCATGAAGTTACTCCATATCTTAACAATACTGCTACTATTCGGGCATATAATTTGAAAATTTAGGTATTTATTGATGTCCTAAATTATCGCACTGATCATCATAACAGCTATATGTTTTATCTGAAACATTGTAAAGTAATACCGACAAAAAAATAGTGGTGGAATAATTAAGGAAAACATTGATCCAAAATGATTTATAAATTTCACATAAGAAACATTTTAAAAGGCAAAACAAATCGGACAAACACCAAAGCGACAAAAACTTGTTGCACGTAAATAACTTAGAATACATACAGGGAGTTTTAGAAGTTCGTATGAGTTTTAGAAAAATTATAATTAGAATGAAAACACTTACTTGCTGTTTTGAAAATTTTATTTAAAGGACAGGTTGAGCAAAAAAGTTTAAAAATCCTTGTTCGAATTTTTGATATTTTTAAGACGTCAAAATTTAAGCGGGACACAGTTATCACTGTAGTTTTTCACGGGTTTCCATTAACTCCTTGTATGCCTTCAAACAAATGAGACTATAATTTAAGTTGATACAATTTTGTACAATGTCTGTTTCATGCGTTTTAAAGTGGTCTTTGACGACGAAAATATTATCCATGTGAAAAATTACAAACAAAAGATAGCAGTAAACATTTACAATGGCCGAAAACTACAATCACATGCCACAATTCACAAGCGAACTGCACTAGAAAAAACAGTAATGATGACAAGGGACAACTTTACCACGCGCTTTGCCTTCAAAAGTATTTAACACTGTTTGAAAGGATAAAAACCAAGGATATCGAAAGCTTATGAAAACTGCAACTCATGCGCCCTGTCTGTATACTAATTCAGCGTATTCTCACATCGGCAAACGAGTACATAAGCAAAAATGAGAAAAGGGGAAATTCCAAAATTAAAAATCCAAAAACACGGCAATTCATATTCAAGACAAATTGAGACGGCACGATAAAGACAAAACAAATAAACAAAAATGAACAGGACAAAACTAAAGCACTAGTAGTGTGAACCCCTGCTAATAGTAACTTCCATAAAATAAATTCCCCCTTTTAAAACCATTTTGCTAAATATACTTGATGGCACTATTTTATCACAATGCCACTTTGATCGATCCGTCGACACTCTCAGTTAACTTCTCGCCAACTAAAGTATTCTATTTAAGTTTTCCTGTAAATTTGTTGCGTAATCATAATTATTGATACGAGGGTTGTCCCAAAAGTTTTAGGACAAGCACTAATAAAAACAAAAACAATGTCTCATGTCTATCCATTTCTGGTATTTGCAATCTACACCAAAAACCTACACACGATATCTATGTTACTCTGTGATTTTTCATTTGATATGGAAATAATGACTTTATATTTGAAACAGGGATAGGGACCCGGAGCTTGACGAAAATACCTTGTAAAGCGCAAAATGTCGTTTTTAAATTTGTTATGTTCTCGCCAAAAAATCTTGCAAAAAATTTTCCGATAATAATACTACCATGTAGAAAAAAGAAATGACTTTACACCTGCCAAATTTCAATTAAGTCCTGATATGGTAGACACGTTGGGTTTTAAAGTCCGTAAGACCGGAACGCATTTATTAAAGATTGAACGTTTTTGGCAAAGGTGGAAAAAGAGCTGCTATACATGTTTGTGTGAACGTCGGAAAAAACAACTTTATAAAGAAATGCCCTTATTTGGCTGCTAATTTGAACATCAGGACAATACCCCTTTGCATACGTTCCGAAAAATTCAAGTAGACATCAATTTGCTTGGATTTCAGTGTCTCAAATACCCTCCTTATAGACCAGACCTTGCACCAATGGATTTTGCCATATATCCATATATCAAATCATTTATCCCCGGGCAGAAGTTTGACGATTTATAATGTCACCTTTCCCGATCTTAGGTTTGCAGTGATGAATATAATCTTTCACATGAAAAGTGAACAATATGATAAAATATTGGATGACCTGTTAAAAAGATGCCAAAAATTGTAGCCTTGAATGGAAGCTTTGACGAGAAAAATTAACGTTGATGTCATTTAAATGTGTGTCAAAGCTCCGCTTGAAAGTTGATATAGCATTTTAAAATGATAGAAATGTAATTGTAAAACCTTATAATGTGATGAAATTTTGGAGATAGCCTCATTAAAGCATGAAGTATTCTTGGCCTTGTTTCATTATATTTTTACGGAGACCGTCCTAAAACTTTAGGGACAACCTTCGTACATAACGGACAAAGACATTTAAATGCATTCACATTTCTTCACAAATGTCATTTAATGAGATTCCGATTCTGTAGAGAAATGGCCGTTTGTTTTGCACGTCGTAACAACAATTTATACAATTATTTCAGTTTTCCCTGATACAAGCGTATGAATTATAATTGCAAACCCTTTTTACCATCACTCGGCGTCCGTTCGTCCGTCCGTCGTCCGTCCGACTGTGAACTTTCTCCTCTAAAACTACTGGGCCAATACTAACCAAACTTTTCCCGAATCATCACCAGTGTGTGCTTTTTCAAAGTTGTGATTTTTATGTGCGTAGACTAAACAACATGGCCGCTGTTAATAAAAATAGAACATAGGGGTAAATTGCCGGTTTTTGCAAATTCCCAACTCGAAAACCGTTACAGATATAAAAAAATCTCACATTGGTGAAAATGATCAGCATGATGAGATCTACCCGCCCTGCAATTTTGAAGAATATCCGATAACCCATCTTGGAGTAATTGCCCCTATTCCTAGGGAACATCTTCTATGAAACCACTGAGCCAATGGGGACCAAAGTTTGTCACAATAGTTCTCAGGTGGTCCCGTTTAAAGTTTGTGATTTTTGTGGTTATACCTCATCCAAGATGGCCGCCAGCGGGGAATATAGTTTAACATAGGGACCCTATGGGAAATGCATTCAAATATCTGTTCTGCTGGAACCACCCAATCAATTGGAACCAAACTTTGTCAAAATAGCCTTCGGATGGTCTCCTTTAAAGTTTGTGATTTTTTATGTTCGCAGTTCATCCAAGATGGTCCCAGCGTGGAACTTAGTTTAACATAGGGACACTATGGGAAATGCATTTAAAGGTCTTTTCACCTGAAGCTCTCCTGAAGCTGCTAAAAGCCAATAGGAACCAAACTTGGATACAATTGTACTTGGCTGGTCCCCTTTAAAGGTTTGTGATATTTATGTTTGTACCTCATCTAAGATGGTCGTCAACACGGAACATACTTTAACATTGGACTCTATGGGAAATGTATTCAAAGATCTTCTCTGAAACTACTGAGCCAATTGAAACCAAATTTGATCACAATAGTCTTTAGGTGGTCCCCTTTAAAGTTTGTGATTTTTATTTTTATACCTCATTCAAGATGTTCGCCAGCAGAGAACATAGTTTAACATAGGGACCCTATGGGAAATGCATCCAAAGATCTTCTCCTCTGAAACTACCAAGCCAAATTCAACCAAACTTAATCACAGTAGTCCTTTGCTTGTCCCCTTTAAAGTTTGTGATTTTTACGTTCGTACTTCATCAAAGATGGCCGCCAGCGTGGAACACAGGGACCCTATGGGAAATGCATTCAAATGTCTTCTCCTCTGAACCTATAGGAACCAAACTTGATTACAATTGTCTTTGGATGGTCCCTTTCAAAGTTTGTAATTTTTATGTTTGTACCTCATCCAAGATTGAAAATGTAACATCTCATGAATTGATGTATAGTATGAATGGGTGGTCCTTTGGTGACAGTGAATAAAACCAGGTGAGCGATACAGGCTCATGTGAGCCTCTAGTTTATTAGTTGTGTTCTACAATCAGTTCTAGTGTGTCCTTGAGTCGTACTAGTTTTTAAATTACCTTTTTATTGAGAATAATCAATTACACTGCATCTCATTCCTTTCTAATGATTGCACACATTTTGTCTCTTTCCAAAATCCTGTTAATCCTGGATTTTTCTGTAATTGCGAATCGTCTATTTCTCATAAAACACATTTTTGTTGTTGACGTTTTCTTTTAATAAATTTGCCTTATTGAATTTTTTAAAATTTGCCTTCAAACATTTACAGAACATAATTTTAACTATCTTCAATAAATTCATCAGAGATATCCAGTACTTCGTGTTCTGAGTTAGATATACGATGATTTCTTTGGTTGTTCTGTACTGTCCACTGTCTTTTTCCGGGATTATCTGGTCGCATTCCTACAGTGCTTCCTATATTGGTTTACAGTGACCCTTGGCTCTTTATGTCGCATTCAGCCTGTAGAATTTGCATCCGTGTCATTAATATATGATGAAAGAACGGCAGTAGAATACCGAAGGAACAAAGGAGTGGTATCTGCAGAAATGGAAGTCCAAAGACATGGCCAAAACGAGAACACAAAACAATGACGTTAGACAGATACAAAGCAAAGAAATAAAAACACAACATTTAAAACCAAGGCACTCACAGTTTGAACTGCAATGAAACTGAGAGTGACATCAGTTGCTTCGGAAGTGTAAGCATGTCCTGCTGTTATAAGCACCTGTAACACGGTTGGTGAAGCAAATATGTCTTTGAAAGATCTGTTTGATAGCAGATAAGTGTCGTTTTCTAATCCCAAGACATAAACAATTAAAAATCCTTGGTCCGTGCTACTCCCTAACCCTCAAACAGTGTACCATGGTGAAATTTTGAAAAAAAATTCGTAATAACCTAAGTATTCACACATTGACAAGGACAAATTGGTACCACAAACATAAATGGAAAAAGATCAATCAGAGACTGCAACCCCCCCNCCCCCCACATACACACACATTTTTTTGACCCATACTAAAGTTTGGTTTTGAAAATGTATATATAGGAATCATCAATATAAATTCAATTTAAAATTAAGGATTTTTGTGGTCTTACTATTGAAGACAATTCCAATTATTCTATGGAATTGAAAAAGATATGGTTGCTATATAGAATTCCCAAAAATAACAGGTCTTTGAAAAGATTTATGAAATTTACTTAAACCAGAATCAAACATTTTTGCAGTCTTACCATTGAAAACAATCACTGTCACTGTAAGGAATTGAAAAGGGTATGACTGCTAGGTTGAATTCCAAAAAAATACTGGGTCTTTGAAGATTTTATGAAATTTACTCAAACAAGAGCAGAAGATTTTAGCAGTCTTTCTATTGAAAACAATGAATCGTAACAGAAGGAATTGAAAAAGGTATGGTTGCTAGGTAGAATACCAAAAAAATAACAGGTCTTTGAGAGTTTCAGGAAATTTACAAATATTAGAATCAAAGTGTTTTGCAATCTGGCATTTGGAAATGATCATCATAACTGTAAGGAATGGAAAAAGATACGGTTGCTAGGAAGAATTCCAAAAAAAAGGTCTTTGAGAGTTTCAGGAAATTTACTAAAATAAGAATCAAAGTTTTTTCAATCTGACTATTGAAAATGATCATCATTACTGTAAGGAATGGAAAAAAATATTTTGCTAGGTAGAATTAAAAAAAAACAGGTCTTTAAGACTTAAAGTAATTTACCAAAATAAGAATCAAAGTTTTTTACAATCTGACTATTGAATATAATCATCATTACTGTTAGGAATGGAAAAGGATATGGTTGCTAGGTAGTATTCAAAAAAAAAAAACAGGTCCTTCAGAGTTTCAGGAAATTTACTAAAATTAGAATCAAAGTTTTTTGCAATTTGACTATTGAAAATGATCATCATTACTGTTACGAATTGAAAAGGGTATGGTTGCTAGGTAGAATTCCCAAAAATGACAGGTCTTTAAGACTTTCAGGAAACTAACCAAAATAAGAATCAAAGTTTTTTGGAATCTGACTATTTAAAATGATCATCATTACTGTTAGGAATGGAAAAAGATATGGTTGTTAGGTAGAATTCCAAAAAATGTCAGGTCTTTAAGACTTTCAGGAAATTAACCAAAACCAGAATCAAAGTTTTTTTTTGCAATCTGACTACCGAAAATGATCACTGAAAGAGTAAGGCACCAAAAAAGATACGGTTGCTACATAAAATTCCAAGAAGTAATGGGTCTTTGAGAGTTTCAGGAAATTTACCGATATAAGAATCATATTTTTGAAGTTTAAGTGTTCATACTAGCTGATGACATTAAAGAGTTGCTTTATTATAAGATTTTATGTTAGAATTTAAAAAGTATTGGTCTTTGACATTTTCAGGAAATTTACCAAATTCGGCACCGAAGTCAAAATTCTAAATCCTTATCTTGGATTCCAAAAGCAATTCAAGTTATTCCCCTTGAAAATGTTAACCACAAAATTAAAATTATACATAAAGTTCCAGTCAAATGCTGATTACTTATTATTTAACGTTTTTGGTCCCTTAAGGGCATGCCCCCGGCGGTCATACCAAATGTCCGCTATCATTAGCAAATTAGATAAATATAATGGAATTCATATAGAAAGTTTCAGATTCCAAACATAAATACTTTAGAAAATTTTGCATATTACTGGATAACTCGAAATACAATATCGCTCATTATTCCGCCCTGAGGGCAAATTTCAAAATTCCGAAACCTTCGGCACAGACAACTTTTATAGTGTTACTTATACCCTTGAAACAAGGTTTCTGCAACTTGAGGTGTAAGAGGAGTTCTAGCTGAATCGTTTTTTTTACGTTTTTGGACCCCCTAGAGGCCATGCCCTGAGGGGTCATACGAAAATTTCGACACCCTCTGAGAAGTTGCTACATAATATGTGAGTCGATTCCCGGGTTTCAACTTTCTAGCCCAAATGGTCTTAGAGATTTCTTCAATTATTGGATATCGCGAAAATTCGTTTTCGCCCATAATTTGCCCCTAGGGGTGTTTGACAGAAACTCCGAATCCCTAGCGCGCTAGTGCAGATCATACTCTAGTATGGTGCCAAGTTTCAAATTTGTATCTCTTATAGTTCCAGAGCTATAGGGGAGCACTACACATATACGTACGTACATACGGACCAACTGCATTACAAAATCCCCCGCTTTCGCTAAGCCGGGGGATAATAACGCAGACAAAACTAAAGGTTAACAATACGAATAGAATAGAATAGAATATTTTTATTGACCAAATCAGGGCCCACAAGGGGCAAATGACAATAACATTCATAATTGATACAAAATCATATCAACATAAAAATATAGTACACGTCATTACCTAATCATACATTACAAAATAAATAGTAATAATAATGATAATAAAGTGGAACCAACCAAACTATTGCTTAACTGCACTGCAGAGGGCACCAAGGGACGATGCTCAAGAATCCAATCTACTTTAGTTAGCAAAGAACTGGTTCTCCTCGTGCCCAGTGCAGAAAAGCAAACAGTTAAGTAAAGTTCAAAATTGTTTCACCAGTGACCATTTTAACAAAATATAAATAAATGCAGTGTTCATTATATTTTACATAAACATTCATGTACAAAAGACTGACAAACAATAAAGTAGAACTAACCAAACCATTTCTTAACTGCAGGGGACACCAAGGGACGATGCTCAAGAATCTAATCTTCTTGTAAAGTATTGGTTCTCCTCGTGCCCAGTGCAGAAAAGCAAAAATTTAAGTTAAGTTCACTGAATACGATATACGAGACATCACAAAAAACTAAAGCACTAACAGAGTGAACTCCCTTAAAACCGAGAGCGACATCATGTGGTCCGGAAGGGTAAGCATGTCATAATTTGTTAACAGCACCAGTCACACTGTAAGTGAGTCAATCTAGGAAAAAGTCAAAATCGGTATATTAAAATCCGGGAAGACGTGAATCTAGCTGAAAATGTCTCTTTTCATTTGGGATACTGACACATCATATCTTTCAATGTTGTTATGGTGACGGCCATGCAATTTCTTGCGGGATGAAATTAACATAGATTGAACAAATCCCTGACTAAGCAACTTTTGGGACAGCGTTTTTGCTCTGTTCAAAAAATCAGTGTACAAACTACATGCTCGACAGTATCGAATCAGCTGTCAAATGTACACTCCATAGGCTGGAGAGGTAGGTATATTGCTGCTAAGAAAGGGAAAGTTCATAATTGAGAAGTTAAAATTATCACGCTTGTCATATAGCTTAAATTTCATACGTCCATCTTCGTCAATTTACAACAAAAGATCTAGGTACGAAGCTGAAGTTTGTGTATAATTTCAAGCTCATTTGGATAGATATGATGTGAATATTTCGTCAGTTTTGAATTATTAAGAGAAAGTACATCGTCTATGTAACGGAAGCTGAAATTTAAGGACTGGGCTAAATGTTTTTGTTTTCTTTGTGTAAGCCCTTGTAAAAATTTGGTCTCATACGAGTAAGGGAAAAGGTCAGCCAAGACTGCACACAGTTAGCCTCCATTGGAATCCCTATTGTCTTTGGAAAACGCAACCTCCGAATTCTAAAAAAAAATATTGTCTATCAAAAATTTTGATTTTAATTACGTCAGTTTCAGTGTTATTCTTATTTGAATCAGCGTGGTTCTTAACAAAATATGTTTTGTCTTTCCCTACTGCTGAATAGGTGAATCTGCGTTCTCCATTTTAGTGCAGAAACATTGATGTATTAAATCTGCAATTACTGTTTTCATTTTATTGTGTGGCAGGGTAGAAAAATCAAAAGTTTGAATGCTATGCCAGTGGGTAAGACTGGTTGATGGAAGCTGTTCAAGGAGATCTTTGGAATTTTTAAGAATCCATATTTGATTCACATCGCTCGTAGAGTAAGCTTTATCACAGTAATTTTTCAGGCCATTCTTGACTAACAAAGTCAACTCTATAAACAAATTAGTGAGGAGCTGTGAAAGAGGTTTAGTGGTGCATCTGGACGACCCTGCAATAAATCTCTGTTTGTATGGATTCTTATGAAGTTTTGGTATCCAGTAAGGGAGTTGATTGTTTTCATCATCGATTCTGATGCCAACGGATGCTAAAACTGAAGTGTGATTTTAACAATATTTTCCCTATTGTAGTAGGGCTATAAATAGGGTTTCAAGATTAACTGTCGGTGCTCATCTCTTAACCCAAGGCAATCGAGAAAGTGTTAAAAACAAATTTCGAACCAAGAAGATTTATTTTTTTAGTATCATTTCTAGAATTCACTGAATTACGTAACTCTTTGTGTTATCACAACCATGATTATATAGTAAATAACATTCTTTTCAAAATTCTTCACCTTTTACAAAGTTCTTAAAAATGAATTATTTGGATTCTAAAATTTATAGAACATGTTCAGTAATATAAATTATGTAATATCTGAATCATTTAATAGAGTTAACGAAAGTCAATAGTTCTTTCCTCGTTATACTTTAATCATTTTCTCTTTAGTTAAGTGTTATGGTACCGTATCCACCAACCCACTCATTCCAGTCCGTCTTGATTTTGCGAAAGCCATATACTTGCTTACACCAGTGTGTAATATGAACTTGCCTCCATCAATTTGTGGAAAACATCATTTAAGCTTTAAACATCGGGTGTTCTTCTTTAATATGTCTTTGGAAAACTTTCAAAAGTTGAGCATAATACTTTTATATCATCTAGGTATAAAATCAGAATATATCATTTTTCAACTCGATGTTTTTTGTTGAAATATCACCCCAAAATTACATAAAATTATATAAATGGCATGGTCACCACAACTGGGCGTCGAAAATTTAACCTTTATCTGCATGATTAGTTCATACTAATTTCATATTCTATATTTGTTTATGGAAATATCTAGTGTCTGGCATGATACTTTTGTAGCTTCCTTCTGTGTTATAGTCTTCTTTCTTTTATCAAGTTTATCTTTCAATAAGTTCATCCACAAACATCTTCCGATTACATCTCACACTATATACACACAACGAAATGTGCAAGCTTAAATCGCTGTAGCTGTTTTTGTTTTATATTAGACCATTAGAAATAGAGAAAAGTTTTTGTCATTGCTGTTAGTATTTTTATCTATATAGTGAAAGTGAAAATATTTTTTTTTCAAAATGGTTATTATATATCAACATATATTATTTGTAACCGGTGCTACAGGAGGTCTTGAACCTACTAAAAGGTATGAGCAAAGCTCATTGTTGAACTCATGGTGACGTCAAGGTGAAGAACAACAATAAAAGAATTGTTCCATTGTTTGGTTCTACCATGTATTTGTAGAGATTTCTTCTCATGTGCATTTACTCCATATCCTTTCGTTTTTTTGATTTGGAGAAAATTTCGCAGTGGCTTCTTTAGCAGTCCCTGCTTACATTATACATGAATAAATTTTTCAACCGTTATTTTTCGTTACTCTTTTACTTATTTAAAATCAGTTGTGTTGACATTGCTGTCGGTTGTCTTTTAATGAATCTCCAAAATGTCATTTGTATAGATATATTTATGACAGTTATTGTTTACAGTTTTATCTTGATCGACCAGTTAATTATGTTTTTAAACCATATATTTGTAAATTTCGTATATCAGCACACAATCTTAATATAGAAACTGGAAGATTTTATAATATAGATAGAAATGAAAGAGTATGTTTTATGTGTAACACAAATTCAGTTGAGGATGAATATCATTTTATTTTAGAGTGTGAAAAATATAAAGATTTAAGAATAAAGTATATCAAGAAATATTATTGGCAAAGACCGTCATGTTTTAAACTTATCCAATTAATGTCTGTGCACAATATAAAAGAATTGAACAATCTTGGTAAATATTTATTTTTATCTGGAAAGATACGTAATTCGTAATAATAATTAAATTGTAGTATTACAGAGAATTATCTTGCTCTGCTGTTACATATTTATTACTATATATACTATATATGCTACTGTATGTTCACTGATGCGTTTAAATATTATGGTATTATTGTATTTCTATAAGCTGTATTGCTTTTGAATAAAGAATATTATTATTATTATAATGCTATTGCCCCTCAAGAAATTTGTTACCGTCAATAAAATTTAAAAGGTTTGAAATCCACGCCACCTTTCTATTTGTAATAATTATTTCCATCAACCCATTCAAAAGCCATGAAAATATTTATTAAATTAGTTAAGTTTTTATTTAAACACATTTAATTGTACAACCACATGAGTATTATGGGTTTGACAAACATTATTACAAACAAGCATTACTGCACAAATAAGAATTATGGAGGATAACGCTATACTTCTAATAAGACAATCACAATATAAATATATATATAAATAACTGGATACAAAATTATACAACTTCAATGAGGAAGTAAATTACAGAACACCTGTCCAGACTGACTCTGTATGTGAGGTAAATATTACTAAAAAATGGGATCTAAAGTCGGTTTCACTTCCTTTAGATAATAGAAATCTCACGATTTCAGCTTTATTTTTACAACATCTTTATCAAATTTGGTATGTGTATCAAGAATGATCATACATAACCGAAAAACGTTGAATTCGCCGTCTACACATGCACAAATGTCTGCAGTCATGTGCATTTTCACAATTTTTTCAAACAGGTGAAAATTTCTAAGTGTTGGATTGTTCTATTTTAAGGCCGACCAAGTAACTTGATGAATTAGATGACCCGATTTGACCTAACTTATAATAGCAAGGTGTACTCGTTGGGGTTAACAAATGTTATCTACTGACTTTTTGTTTGTAAACACCGAATAGAAATTAGCAGTACATTAACAATTTATTTCAAATATTTCAAATATTTCTATTGGGTTTAATGCATGCATATTTCAATTACATGCTTAAGTATTTTGTTGAATTATATCATTTACGGGTATGTTTTTTCTTAAATCAAAAGGGGGTCCAAGCACATGGTAAAAGCCAAAGTGAGACTTGTTTATCATCTGACTTAAAGATATACCTACCTTTACCTATTTCAGAATGGTCCAGTCTAGTCGATAATTGTGCGCGGAAAATATCCTCCATTTAAAAGCATGGAGCATTTTTCAAAAGTCTTTTTTCTTTCAACGTGTATTGGAAATCATTAAATTTAATAAGGTTCCAGGAGTGTATAATATTTTTACACAACAATGCAAATTCCGGTGCCGAAATATGAAATATTAAAGTCAGCAGAAGAGAATTTCCATTATCTAAAGGAAGTGAAACAGACTTTAAAATTTCTGAAACAACAAAAATGTCTAAACGAAATGGTTAATTCACACTAACCTGGGTGTGCGTGTGTGTCAAAATAACAAAAATGTCTAGAAGGTGTTAGTGTAGCAATCTGCCGTGAATAAATTTTCGGAGTTGAATGAAACAGCATGACAATCGGCTAGTTTTATTTTAAATTTAAGGTATACCCTAGGGAAAAAACATTTTGCCTGGTCGTGAAGATTTTCTTTGGTGCAATTATGTTTTATTGGGGCAAAAAGAATGGTAATAAAAGTTTTTAATAATTTCGAATTTCTTCTTTGATGGAGCTCTGCTTTTTAATGTATCATATTTAATTGAAACTGGGTGATGCTTATTGATAATCGAATTGTTAATATATGTCCGGCATCATTTTGAATATTATCTTTTATCAAGAAAGTAGGGAAATTCGGGAATCTCAGAGTACTGCAGTTTCTATATTTCGTTTCAGTCTGAAATCCGGTGGTATTTAAAACAATAGAATATGAACTCTCGTTTAGAAAAGATAAAAATGCCGATTGCAATGTGTAACTCGTTGTTAAGACCTGATAAATGTTACTTATAACATCAGAAATTATACTCTGTTATGTTCATAATTGTCAAATGACATTTTTTGAAAATTTTGATCTTTCTTGCATATTTTTTAATCTATTTATTTATTTAAATGCACATTTATACCCATATACATTAGGGTTGAAGGCATACATGAATAATAACAAAACCATAATAAAACAAAACAAAGATTACAAAATGAATTAGATTTGCAATTGCAAGCAATAGCTGATGTCGCACCTGGCAGCCAATTCGATGATTCCATCTTGTTCGCAGCGTCAAAATCTGCCTACAAATCAATTTTCGTTGAAGTCAGACAAAGTTGAAATTTTGACGTAAAATGGCGGCCATCTTGGAAATGGCGGCCATTTTAAAAATTTTTTTCGTAGTCTGCACTCCGCGTTATGGTGCTCTAGCTTCCTGCCAAGTTTCATTTGATTACATCAAACTGTTCTCTCAAAATAGTCCGGACAAGAAAGTTTGGAAGAACAATAATAATAATAACAAAGAATAAGAAAAAGAAGAAACAGAACAATAACAATTTGTCGCCCCGACTACGTCTGGGGCGACATAACTAGATTTGCAATTGCAAGCAATAGCTGATGTCTCCCCTGGCAGCCAATTCGATGATTCCATGTTGTTCGCAGCGTCAAAATCTACCTAGAAATCAATTTTGATTGAAATCCGACAATGTTGAAATTTTGACGTATTTTGGCAGCCATCTTGGAAATGGCGGCCATTTTGAAAATTTTTTCTGGTGCATGCACATCTCCTCAAGGTGATCCAACTTTGTACCAAATATGATTGAAATCTGTCCATGCATCATTGAGAAAATATCAATTTTAGTTGAAATTGGACCGAATTCGAATTTTTCGTATTCGTGCGGCCATCTTGGAAATGGCGGCAAATTTGAGGAAAATTTTTCTTGATTGCACAACTTCAGATAGTGTTCCAACTTTGTACTAAGTATGATTGAATTCTGTCCAGGCATCTTTGAGAAATCTCCCGGACAAAAAGAGGTGGAAGAAAAAATAATAATAACTAGATTTGCAATTGCAAGCAATAGCTGATGTCGCCCCTGGCAGCCAATTCGATGCTTCCATGTTGTTCGCAGCGTCAAAATCTACCTAGAAATCAATTTTCACTGAAATCCGACAAAGTTGAAATTTTGACGTATTTCGGCAGCCATCTTGGAAATGGCGGCCATTTTGAAAATTTTTGCCGGTGCATGCACATCTCCTCAAGGTGATCCAACTTTGTACCAAATATGATTGAAATCTGTCCATGCATCATTGAGAAAATATCAATTTTAGTTGAAATTGGACCGAATTCGAATTTTTCGTATTCGTGCGG
>MJUU01001797.1:46706-70859 GCA_002080025.1 Modiolus philippinarum
GTCTTGGAGACCAGAACCCAATTCTACACATGTTAGGCAACCTTCCTGTAAAATTTCATCCAAATCTGAGCACTTTGATTTTCCCGCCTTTTTTACCATTTCCATGGCAATTGTCAGCATTTTGAAGTCTTGGACACCGGAACCCAATTCTACACGTGTTAGACAACCTTCCTATAAAATTTCATTCAATTCTAAGCACTTTGATTTTCCCGCCTTTTTTTTGGGGTGTTTTCATGGTAACCGGTGCCATTTTCAAAATTCCAAGACTGGAAAGCACATCTTGGGATACGGTTCTATCATCATGTGAAGTTTGGTCAAGATAGGATCACTAGTGTCCGAGAAATTTGGTGGACAAAGTCGCGGCGGAAAACGGAAGAAGAATAATAATAACTAGTATTAATTGTGTTTGGATGCAAACACAAGAAGTCTCCCAAACGAACTCCCATATCAGAATTCAAAGGCTTAAGATGAGCTCCAAAGATTTTAAACAACAATCCTATGAAATTTCATTCATTTCTGAGCACTTTGCATTTTCCCGCCTTTTTTTCTGTTTCCATGGCAACGGTCACCATTTTGAAGACTTGGAGACTGAAACCCAATTCTACACATGTTAGGCAACTTTCCTGTAAAATTTCATCCAATTCTGAGCATTTTTATTTTCCCGCCTTTTTTACAGTTTCCATGGCAACAGTTGCAAATTTGAAGTCTTGGAGACAGGAACCCAATTCTACACATGCTAGGCAACCTTCCTGTAAAATTTTATCCAATTCTGAGCACTTTGATTTTCCCGCCTTTTCTACCGTTTCAATGGCAACGGTTGGCATTTTGAAGTCTTGGAGACCGAAACTCAATTGTACACATGTTAGACAACCTTCCTATAAAATTTCATCCAATTCTGAGCACTTTGATTTTCCCGCCTTTTTTTACCATTTCCATGGCAACGGTCGCCATTTTGAAGTCTTGGAGACTGGAACCCAATTCTAAACATGTTAGGCAACCTTCCTACAAAATTTTATCCAATTCTGAGCACTTTGATTTTCCCGCCTTTTTTACCATTTCCATGGCATCAGTCGCCATTTTGAAAATTCCAAGACTCGAATGCACATCTTGGGATGGTGTTCCATCATGCTGTGAAGTTTGGTTGAGATTGGATCACTAGTGTCCGAGAAATCAGTCGGACAAAGTTTAGGCGGAAAACGGAAGAAAAAGAATAATAACTAGATTTGCAATTGCAAGCAATAGCTGATGTCACCCCAGACTCCCCATTCGACGATCCCATGTTGTTCGCAGCCTCAAAATCTACCAGAAATCAATTTTCGTTGAGATCCGACAAAGTTGAAATTTCGACGTAATTTGGCCGCCATCTTGGAAATGGCGGCCATTTTGAAATTTTTTTTCATGGAAAGCACAACTCCTTATGCTGATCTAACTTCCTACCAAGTTTCATTTGAATATATCAAGCCATCACGAAATAATCCTTCGGACAAAATTTATTGGAAGAAGAAAAAGAATAATAATAATAATAATCAGAAGAAACGTAGAATAACAACATGTCACCCCGACTACGTCTGGGGTGACATAATAAAAATAAGAAACACAGCAAAAACAATAAGTCTCCCCAAACTTCGTTTGGGAGACTTAACTAGTATTAATTGTGTTTTGATGCAAACACAAGAAGTCTCCCAAACGAACTCCCATATCGAATTCAAAGGCTTAAGATGAGATCCACAGATTTTAAACATCCTTCCTCTTAAATTTCATTCAATTATGAGCACTTGGAATTTTCCCACCTTTTTTACCGTTTCCATGGCAACGGTTGCCATTTCGAAGTCTTGGAGTCTAGAACCCAATTGTAAACATGCTAGGCAACCTTCCTGTAAAATTTCAACCAATTCTGAGCACTTTGATTTTCCCGACTTTTTTACCGTTTCCATGGCAACGGTCGCCATTTTGAAGTCTTGGAGACCAGAATCCAATTCTACACATGTAAGGCAACCTTCCTTTAAAATTTCATCCAATTCTGAGCACTTTGATTTTCCCGCCTTTTTTACCGTTTCCATGCCAACAGTCGCCATTTTGGAAATTCCGAAAACTTTAGGATCAACTTTGGGTCCATATCTATCATGCCATGAAGTTTCATGAAGTTTGGGTTACTGGTCTCTGAGAAATCGTGCGGACAATTTGGAGGCGGAAAACGGAAGAAGAAAAATAATAATAAGAATAAAAATTTATAACTGTATCAGGATGCTGATACAAAAGTCTCCCAAACGAACTCCCAAATCAGAAATCCGGGCTAAAAATCACTTCCACTTATCGCAGGCAGCCTGTCTGTTGAGTTTCATTCGATTCTGAGCACTTTCAATTTTCCCGCTTATTTCTGTTTCCATGGCAACGGATGCAATTTTGAAGTCTTGGACACCAGAAACCAATTCCTCATGACTTAAGCAACCTACCTGTAAATTTTCATCCAATTCTGAATACTTTGATTTTCCCGCCTTTTTGCCGTTTCCATGGCAACCGGTGCCAATCTGAAGTCTTGGAGACCAGAAACCAATTCCTTATGTCTTAAGTAACCTCTCTGTAAAATTTCATCCAATTCTGAGCACTTTCATTTTCCAGCCTTTTTTGCCGTTTCCATGGCAACCGGTGCCATTTTGAAAATTCCGAAACTTTCTTGCACCATTCCAGATAAGGCCTATCTTGCTATGAAGTTTGGTCAAGATCCAACCACTAGTCTCTGAGAAAACGCGCGGACAAAATTTTGGCGGAAAGACGAGAAGAACAAGAATAACAAGTGATAACTGTGTTCGCAAGCGAAACACAAAAGTCTCCCAAACGAACTCCCATATCGGATTTTAAGGCATTACCAGACTCCCTCAAGAAAAAAATTTGGGCAGGGGTTCCCCTTACAACCTATGTAATACATATTTCTCAAAATTCCTATTTTTAATAAAAAAAAAACTCAATTTTTCTACCAAAAAATATGTTTATGGTTTTTTTTCCTTGACAAACAAGTGCTCTTTTGTCCAATACACCCAATTTCAGACCATTTCCAAAAAAAAAATTGGCAGGAGTTCCCCTTATAAGCCATGTAATACATATTTCTCAAAATTCCTTCTTTTTTATCACAAAATCTGATTTTTCAACAAAAAACATAATTTCTGGTTTTGTTTCGATGGCAACCAAATGCTCTTTTGTGCATTACACCCTATTTCAGACCTCTTTCTAAAGAAAATTAGGGCAGGGGTTCCCCTTATATAACCTATGTAATTCATATTTCTCAAAATTCCTTTTTTTATCAGAAAACTCAATTTTTCAACCAAAAATACGTTTCTGTTTTTGTTTCTATTGCAAACAAGTGCTCTTTTGTCCATTACATCCTATTTCAGACCATTTCCAAAAAATTTGAGCAGGGGTTCCCTTACAAGCTATGTAATACATATTTCTCAAAATTCCTTCTTTTTTATCAGAAAACCTGATTTTCAAAAAAAATAAGTTTATTGTTTTGTTTCCATGGCAACCAAATGCTCTTTTGTGCATTACACCCTATTTCAGACCTCTTTCTAAAGAAAATTTGGGCAGGGGTTCCCCTTATAACCTATGTAATTCATATTTTTCATAATTCCTTTTTTTATCAGAAAACTCAATTTTTCAACCAAAAAATACGTTTCTGTTTTTGTTTCCATGGCAACCAAATGCTCTTTTGTCCATTTAACCCAATTTCAGACCTCTTTTCAAAGAAAATTTGGGCAGGGGTTCCCCTTATAACCTATGTAATACATATTTCTCAAAATTCCATTTTATAAGCAGAAAACTCAATTTTTCTACAAAAAAATACATTTATGGTTTTGTTTCCATGACAAACAAGTTCCCTTTTGTCCATTACACCCAATTTCAGACCTCTTTCCAAAAAAATTTGGGCAGGGGTTCCCCTTATAACATATGTGATATGTATTGCTGTAATCAAAATATAATCATTAGCATAAACTACTATTTTCTCAAAATTTCCATTTTTTTTGTTTTGTTTCCATGACAACCAAAGTTATTTTGAAATTTCCAATGCTGTATAACCCTTCCTTACATAACAAACATCTTTCCTATGAAGTTTCATGGAGCTAGCATTAAAAGTTTTTGAGATACAGTAAGAAATATGGTGAAAAATATCCAAAATTTTATTCTCCCATAGGGTTAACATTGGCGACCCCACCCCTTTTTGAACCCTCCAAATGTACCCTTAATGAACCCCCTTTTGAAAAATTTTTGTCTCTTGCACAACTAGATATATGGGGCTAATTTCCCACAAAGTTTCAAAGTTCTAGGTCTGATGGTCTCTGAGATCCGCTTCGGACAACTTCATCCGGACGAGAATAAAGAAAGAAAGAAGAATAAAAATAAGAAACGCAACAAAAACAATAAGTCTCCCAACTTCGTTTGGGAGACTTAATAATATGAATTGAGTAAAAACAATACGTCTCCCCAAACTTCGTTTGGGAGACTTAATAAGAAACGCAGCAAAAACAATAAGTCTCCACAAACTTCGTTTGGGAGACTTAATAATAAAAATAAGAAACACAGCAAAAACAATAAGTCTCCCCAAACTTCGTTTGGGAGACTTAATAATAATAATAATAAAAATAAGAAACACAGCAAAAACAATAAGTCTCCCCAAACTTCGTTTGGGAGACTTAATAATAAGAAACGAGACAAAAAACAATAAGTCTCCCAAACTTCGTTTGGGAGACTTAATAATAATAATAATAAAGAAACGGACAAAAAACAATATGTCGTCCCGACTACGTCTGGGGCGACATAATAATAATAAAGAAACGGACAAAAAACAATATGTCGTCCCGACTACGTCTGGGGCGACATAACTAGAAAAAGGTGATCTGCTGATCACAGAAGATACCCCCGCCTCTAGGCAATTCTAGTACTTGCAGCAACCTGGATAACTATTTTGCTTGTCCATTTGGCTTTTTCATTAGATTTTGCATGATTCAAGGGCAATAATTCTGGTGCGCAAAATTAGATCACAGTGAAAATACACTTGACCTGTATATTATAAATAGTCCCAAACTTTCCATAAAAAGAAACTCAAGTTATCATCTGAAAACCATAAAAATACAGATTTTGCATAAATCAAGAACTATAACTCTGAACCAAAAGTCTGATCATGGTGAAAATCAAACTCAACCTGTATTTTATGGGAAGTAACATAACCAAAATATTAAATCTTTCCTTCACGGCAAACTCAAGTTATCATCTGGAAACCATAACTTTTACAGATTTTGTCTCTTTAAGGGGCAATAACTCCAGCATGCAAATACGATCAAAGTCAAATTCATACTTGAACTGTTTTTTATAATTAAAAAACGTTGTTCCAAAATTTAAAAACTGTCCCTTGAAGAAAACTGAAGTTATCATCCAGAAACCATAAAATCTACAGATTTTGCCTAACTCAAGGGCAATAACTCTGGAATGCAAAATCCGATCACGGTCAAAATCACACTTGACCTGTATATTATGAATATAAACATTGTCCGTAAATATTAAAACTTTCCTTCAAAGCAAACTCAAGTTATCATCCGGAAACCATAAAATTTACAGATATTTCCAAATTCAGGGGCAATACCTCTGGAACGCAAAATCCGATCACAATCAAAATCGAACTTGATCTATATGTTATGAATATAAACATTGTCCCAAAATATTAAAACTTTCTTTCAAAGCAAATTCAAGTTATCATCTGGAAACCATAAAATTTACAAATTTGCCTAATTCAGGGGCAATAACTCTGGAATGCAAAATCCGGTCACGGTCAAAATCACACTTGACCTGTATATTATGAATATAAACATTGTCCCAAAGTATTAAAACTTTCCTTCAAAGCAAACTCAAGTTATCATCCGGAAACCATAAAATTTACAGATTTTGCCTAATTCAGGGGCAATTGCTGTAGAACGCAATATCCGATCACGGTCAAAATCGAACTTGACCTGTATATTATGAATATAAACATTGTCCCCAAATATTTAAACTGTCCTTCAAAGCAAACTCAAGTCATCATCTGGAAAGCATAAAATTTACAAATTTTGCCTAATTCAGGGGCAACAACTCTGGTATGCAAATTCCGATCACAGTCAAAATCAAACTTGACCTGTATTTTATTAATATAAACATTGTCTCAAAATATTAAAACTTTCCTTCAAAGCAAACTGAAGTTATCATCCGGAAACCATAAAATTTTCAGATTTTGCCTAATTCAAGGGCAATAACTCTGGAACACAAAATCCGATCACGATCCAAATCGAACTTGACCTGTATTTTATGAATACACACATTCTCCCAAAATATTAAAACTTTGCCTCAAAGCAAACTGAAGTTATCATCCGGAAACCATAAAATTTTCAGATTTTGCCTAATTCAGGGGCAATAACTCTGTAACGCAAAATCCGATCATGGTCAAAATCGAACTTGACCTGTATTTTATAAATACAAACATTGTCTCAAAATATCAAATCTTTGCCTCAAAGCAAGCTGAAGTTATCATCCGGAAACCATAAATTTTCAGATTTTGCCTAATTCAAGGGCAATAACTCTGGAACGCAAATCCGATCACGGTCAAAATCGAACTTGACCTGTATTTTATCAATACCAACACTGTCTCAAAATATAAAAACTTTGCCTCAAAGCAAGCTAGTGTTATCATCCGGAAACCATAAAATTTCCAGATTTTGCCTAATTCAGGGCAATAACTCTGGAAAGCAAAATCCGATCACGGTCAAAATCGAACTTGACCTGTATTTTATGAATACAAACATTGTCTCAAAATATCAAAACTTTACCTCAAAGCAATCTGAATTTATCATCCGGAAACCAAAGTGTGACGGACGGACGGACGGACGGACAAGAGGAATCCTATATACCCCCGACCTTTTAAAGGCGGGGTATGAAAATCATGCAGTTGATGAGTTTAATGAAAAATGAGATTTCTCGGAATATACCTGGTTCCAAAGAGTTTTGGATCTCTTTGAAACAATTTCCCATAATGCAATTATTACATTTAAATGAAAAAATATTGCAGTTGAATGAAAAATTATACCAATTGAATAAAAAAAAATATTGCATTTAAATGAAAAAATATACCAATTGAATAAAAAATATTGCATTTAAATTAAAAATTGTACCAACTGAATAAAAAAAAATATTGCATTTAAATGAAAAAATATACCATTTGAATAAATAATATTGCATTCAAATGAAGAAATATAACAGTTGAATTAAAAATATTGCATTTGAATAACACTTATATCATTTGAATAAAAAATATTGCATTTGAATAAAAAATATTGCATTTGAATGAAAAAATATACCAATTGAATAAAAAAATATTGCATTTAAATGAAAAAAATATACCAATTGAATAAAAAAATATTGCATTTAAATGAAAAAATATACCATTTGAATAAAAAATATTGCATTCAAATGAAAAATATTAAAATTTTTGCAACCAATACCATGCCATAGTTGAGGTCTTTGTAGGTTATTATACTATATACAGTGAGTAGGTGTTGTATGTTAATTCGTTGTAGTTTTATATTGTTTTTTTTGTGTGTGTGTATGTGTGTTTGTGGAATGTTAAAAAAAGAACTCATCTATGTACAGCTTTGGAAGATTGAAATTTTTTTTCAAGTATCTAAATTTAATTTGTGATTGTTCAGCTCCTCTGGAGCGTCTTGATTGACAGTAAAGTATTTATTTGTTTGTTGTTCAACTGACATTCTTTTATCAATTATTGTGCGATGGATGCTGTCGACAGAGCAGGACATGCTTACCCTCCCGGTGCACATGATTTCACTCTGGGTTTAATAGGAGTTCACGCTGTGAAAGCCTTTGTTTTGAGTGTTGTGTGTTTTTTTTTATAGCTGCGTCCTTTGGATTTCTAACGTCATTGTTTTCTGTGTCCTCATTTTGGTCATGTCTCTGGAGTTTGTAATTGCCAATCCGTTGTTCTTTCGATATTCTACTGCTGTTGATTTTTTCAAATATATCAATAGATAAAGTGACGTTAATTAAAATGGGACAAAATCGCTAAAAGAACATGGTAAGGTTAACGACATTTTTGTAGATAACAAAATACCGAAGTTACTATGAATTTATGTGCATTTCGACCACATGTCTCTTCAGTGCAAATCAAATCAAAAACTTTGGGCGTCCATAAACCGAAATATATGTAAAAGCTGATAGAGAGCAAATTACCAACATTGTCTAAAAAGGAAGTTGTTCTTCGTTTGAAGTCTCCATGCTACCTCTTCAAGAATGAGCACACTCATTTTCACCATGAGACCTTCAACA
Organism: Modiolus philippinarum; assembly: GCA_002080025.1. NCBI lineage: Eukaryota > Metazoa > Mollusca > Bivalvia > Mytilida > Modiolidae > Modiolus > Modiolus philippinarum. The sequence goes on from MJUU01001797.1 coordinate 55,062, forward strand.
TTAGGCATACTCATACCTCGTAGAAAGTTCTTCACCATGTTACCTCTTCAACAATGAGCACACTCATATCTCGTAGCAAGTTATTCCCGATGAGACATTCGACAATGAGCATGCTCATACCTCGTAGCAAGTTCTTCCTCATGAGACCTTCAACAATAAGCACACTCATACCTCGTAGCAAGTTCTTCCCCATGAGACCTTCAACAATAAGCACACTCATACCTCGTAGCAAGTACTTCACCATGAGACCTTCGACAATGAGCACACTCATACCTCGTAGCAAGTTATTCAATATGAGACCTCTTAAAAAATGAGCACAATCGTACTTCGTATCAAGTTCTTAACAATTAGACCTTAAGCAACATTCACACTCATACCTCGTAGCAAGTTCTTCAATATGAGACCTGTTCAACAATGAGCACCCTCATACCTCGTAGCAAGTTCTTCACAACGAGACCTTAAACAATAAGCACACTCATACCTCGTAGCAGGTTCTTCAATATGAGACTTGTTCAATAATGAGCACACTCAAACCTCGTAGCAAGTACTGCAATATGAGACATCTTCGACAATAAGCACACTCATACCTCGTAGCAAGTTCTTAACCATGAGACCTTCAACAATGAGCACACTCATACTTCGTTGCAAATTCTTCACCATTAGACCTTCAACGATGAGCACACTCATACCGGGTAACTCTTGGCAAGTTCTTCACCATAATACCTTCAACAATGAGCACACTCATACCTCGTAGCAAGTTCAAGACAGCTCCTTACACCTCTTATACATATCATTAGAATAATTGAATGTACTAGACAAATATCATTATGTTCTCAATAAAACCCCACAGCCATTTTAAGTAGTTGAAATTAACATTAAAAAAGAAACGCATTCATTGGCCATTTTAAGTAAATTATTTGAATGACAAAAAACGGACTCTGTATATAATTCTTACTTTTTCTTGTAGCATAACTTCTGTATTTCATAACATACCACATCAATAAATTATGTTATTCTTCTCATGAAACAACAACAGACGGAAATTACAATAAATATCCACAAATATCGACAACTTCCAACAAAAATTTTCAAATGGAAGATATCGTTGCAATGCTGGAATTTTTAATTGACAAAATGTTTGTTAAATTTTGAGGACAAGTGTTCCAGCAGACAATATATACACCTACGAGGACTAGCTGTGGACACTGTTAATAGACTTATTCCTTCATTTGCGAATGGTATGAAGCAAGGTTCATAGAAGGCTTAGTTCAGAAGAAAAAAGATAATAAACGGGTCAATTCCTTTCATTTCAGTTTTGTAATAAAAGTAATGTTCCGTTTCATTGAAAATTTCTCAATTTTATCGTATATACTCCATCTTCTGCATTGATAACCCAGGACGTATAAAATCAAAATTGACTTACCAATAGTTAACCTCAATTTTTAATGGAAATATCCCCATATCTAGTATATGGGGTCTATATTTCACAAATCATTCCCTATTGTGTAGTTATGTTGTCATTACACATATACACGAAGGTTATGAAGAATCACTGTTTTCGCTCGTGCTATTATTTGAATGTTTCAATAACAAAATACCGAAGTTACTGTGAATTTTGTTTCTGCATATGCGCATATTATGAATAGATATTTTGCAGAAGATTCAAAGTGTGTTGTAATATTGTAAACATTGACAAACAAATACTTCGAACGAACAAACAAAATGATAAAACAACGGCAGTAGAATACCGAAGGAAAAAGTACAAGATTTCACACATGTCCAGAGACAAGAAAAAAAAGGAGTACATCAGAAGACGGAAGACGAAAGACACTATACACCCACAAAACACACGATCACCACAAATACAACACTCAAAACTAAAGCACTAACGGAGTGAACTCCAAAAAACAGAATGACAACAAGTGCTCCAGAAAGGTAAGCGTTTAATGATATAATGTTCAACTCGCTCACTCCTGATTTGAAAATAAATCTTTTTTATACTGGTAAACTTTTTTCCCATTTAGTTACACTTTTGATGCATCTGCAATTGGACTTTTGACTCCCTAGGGTATCACAACTCCTTAGGGTATCACAAACTAGTTGTCCAGTGCTTTGGTTCTATCCTGAAACCGGTCATTCGAAAAGTAATGTTCATAAAACTTTTGATTGTCTCCCTTGTGCAAAGCTCTGTCCACAGCAAATATTTGTCGCGTTACTTTATAACCTATATAAGTTTTTTCCGTCTCGACCCTTTCATGTCTTTTGAATATTTAACACTAAAATGACATAAGTTGTAGGAATACCGATCTGTAAAACTTAGGTCAACAACAATTTCGGTCCTTTGTTCTTCTACAACGATTAAATGGGTCGGAATAGTTGTATTCCTACATGTATTTTGTAGTTCTATTTACATGTATTTGAACCAGTAAGTGTATAAAATTCTTCAGAATAATCTGTCTCTTTGCAAAGCATCTTTATATAGATGTGTGGACCGTTTTGTTCAATAGAGCATTCAAGTTATTGATTTTTTTTCCATTTTGTTATTCTTGTCGGAATGAAAATTTGGTATCATAGGGTATAATCAGTGCAAAAACAACAAAATACCGATGTTACTGATAATTTAGTTTTTGAATATGCCCATTTCGACAACTTATGTCAGTGCAGATCAAATCAAAAACTTTGAAAATCCATAAACCGAAATACGTTTAAAAGCTGATAGAGAACAAATAACCAAAAGTATCTAAATAGAAAAGCCAAAATTCAGCTAAGGACAGAGCTATGGGTGAAGGGGATACACCAAATTTTGTGAAATTTAGACATTGCAAGTAAATTACCCAACGAAAGATGGATGAGCAATCTATTTTCTTGTCAGGGAAACAACTAACCAGATTTTGTGATATTGTCTCCTCTTATATCAAGTGTGTAACTTAAATGTCCTGTCAGCAATGTGTATGTGTATGACTCTTGTGTCAAGACGTTTATCCATACTTGATCAGATCTCGACCCGTCAGACGTTAATTCCAACGGTCAATGTGGAATAAATCGGGTTCTAGCAAGCATTGTTTCAGAGAAAATCTACGTGTTTGAATGTCAAAAAATAACCTCATAAAGCTTAACAGTGCTTACTTACTCGCAACTCCTGTGAAACTTGCGTTCTATAATATTTTAGGTAGTATTTTGGGAGGACGATGGCACAGGTTTTAGCAGCACCAGGAGACAAAAGGCATGGATTTTCCAAAGTACACACCTTTTCTTATCCTGATGTTGGAAGGATCTCTGCATTAGCTGCCACGAAAATAGGAAATATCATTGCTTGCGACTACCGTAGAAGTAAACTTGTGCTTTTCGATGAAAACGGAAATTACATTAATTATCTCCATGTCGAAGGAAATCCATGGGACATTGCGATAAATGAAGATAACTTGGCTTTTATAACTGTCCCAAATAAATCAAAGGTTTTACTTGTTGATCCAGATACACTTTGTTGTTATTTATGTGGAGAAGTGAAATTACCAACTGCATATCAATTGGCTCCCCAGAACGTTGTTTGTGTGTCAAGTTATAATGCATCGGAGGTCATGATGTTTGAAAGTTTGTCAGGATACATGCTAAAAGTAAACAAAAATCTGTAAGTTAAAATCGTACATATAACAGCAAGGCATATCATATAAATATTGTTACTATGTAGATTGAGAAACAACAAAACACAAGCAAAAAATGTTAGTTCAAATGCGGTTGAAACCTGCAACACTTCTTCTTGTTTCTTACTTTATACTAAATGCCAACACGCATACATCAGAATTCTTGCAATTAATGCTTATAACATAAGTACATGTAGTAAAGAAGTAGAAGTATGTCCAATACACTACGAAGTTTTGTTCACTGTCGTGTTTCGAAGTGGACTGTTGCACAGTGGACATATTAACATGTTACTGGCAATTCCTTCTTTGTCATATATTCAATAACAAAAGTTCAATAGTTTACGTACAAAGAACAAAGTTAGTTTTGATTATTATGATTTTCAATATTTGATGCCCACGTCCCTACGAAATATTGACCATTGAGAAGTAGACGAGAAAAATACGGTGTCAACTTTACCAGCAAATTCAATAACACGAGAGTAAAGGATTGTAAACTATTTTATAGATAGAAAAGTAGATGACAAACTTTTCTACAATAAAAAATAAAATCGCTCAATAGGCGTTGCGCAGTAGACATTTTGCTATGGACGCCAATTGCCTGAACTACTCCTAATTCATGAATTCCTTTTCATCCTTTTGAATGTAATTCTAAGAGATAAAAGTATAATCAAAGCAAACAAAATCAAGCAAATTATACAAAAATATATGTTTGCAACTATTTTTTACTGTGGGACATACGATTTTTGCTGTTTTGGGGCACTTGAGTCCAAATATTCATAGATTTCTTATTCAAAAATAAATGAAATATTATGCCAATTGTCGAGCAGAATCTCTATTTACCAACACTGAAAAAGAAAATACAAAGATGTTATCAAAGTGGTTGAATATCGACTAAACGAACAAGGGATAAAACTTATAAAGATCTTCTCTGAAACCTCTGGACATATTAGAACTGAACTTAGTCTGAATAGCCTTTAGATGGTTGACTTAAAAAAGGTCTCCGACATGTCAAAGCATGGGACTTGGTTTAACATTGAACACGTTGGAAAGAAACATTCAAAGATTTTATTCAAAACAAAGTTGTCTTGGATAATTCTGGTCCTCTCAGTAAAAGTTTCTCAATGTTATCGTTGTGTGTGATACATAACAACTTGGTTGTTCAAATTGAAACAAAGTGATCATTTGGAACATTTCGGAATCATATTTTGATGCACCTCTCATTATTGTGCATGATAGCTTTTTCCCATCTGAGGTTGTAGCCAGTGTGGCTCCATTCTGCTACAGTTGTAAATTTAAGTGCCAATCCACTAAACTAGATACGAGATGCAATTCGACAACATCCTCGCAAATCATGGGAAATCTGAATTTAGCAGCATCACGGTAACGGAAGGGGATTTGATTCTATTGAAACCAACGGCTCAAATTGATGGTATGATCTATCTAATGATTGAAACGATTTGAACAACGAGGACGATTTCCATGTAAATGAAGGAAGTTCAGGGACGTTTAGAATAAAATCACTAGTCTGTAGGACAGACAAGAATAGGCAGCCAACCTTAGGAGCTTGCCATATGCCTGACAAAGACACTATTCCCTTACATTAAGCATTCGTGCGAATTATTGGTGTCAAACTGTACAAGAAAACAGAGCAGTAGTACCTTTCATACTTTCTAGTTAAGAAAGTAACAAACTCATTGAACAGGGATGTAAAATTGCTTTATTTGTATTTCAAGTTATTAACTATCAGGGAACGGATCGTAGTTGGAACCCTTACCCTAACCCTAAGCCTTTTATAAGTATGTTTTCTAAACTATATGGAAACGGGACAGATAAAGGGGAGGATTGGGTACCCATAAACCGGTTTAACCCGACCGCTGGCTTTTGCTAGTGCTGCTACCAAGTCCGACTGTCCCGAGTTCCTATCGCTGTTTACATTTGTCTTTTTCCTGCGTAGTTCCCTTGCAGATCGTGACATGTTATTATAATTTTCAGCCATTGTAGGTGTTTCCTGTTGTCCCCTTTATTTCATTTACCTTCCCCTTTGAGACATACGCATTCAGGTCATTGCTTAAAGTGGAAATACAAAAATAGGATAACAGCGAACACCTACAACGACCAGGAACTACAATCACATGCAACAATTTACAAGCAAACTGCACCAGAAAAACAATAATGAAAACAAGAGACAAACATAAAGAACGATAGGAACTCGGGATAGCCGGACTTGGTACCGGCACTAGCAAAAGCCAGTGGTAGGGTTAAACCGGTTTATGGGTACCCAAACCTCCCCTTTCTCTATCCCGTTTCCCTATAGTATCATATATATATAAACATGCGAAAAAAACCCAATACATGTAGACTACTAACTCAATGACCACTATCCTGGAACAGAAAAAGCATATGACAAAACTTAATTTTGAAAGAAGGGTCAACGAGTGCTAGCCGCTAAACTGCCGGCTAGCTCAAGGAGTCTAGTCTGCTGGTAAAACACTGTCGCACTACGTAAGAAAGATCAAACTCAAAACTCCCCGAAGGGTTTGGTAAAGAGTCTTCATGTATTTCAGTAGACATCGGCAGTATCAGTGAGAGGCCAGTAGATATGTAAAGTCTTCAGGTCACCGGAATCCAAAGTCAATTTAACGGATTTGTTCAGAATATCTCGTCGATATCCACTATTACGTAAAGAATGTAAGTTACATCCCAGTTTTTTCTGGATTATTTATCAGTTTTTGACATTTTTTTTTACAACATTTCTATAAAATCGAGGATGAGAAATGTCCTGTGTAATTAGCTGTTTGTGAGTCACGTCATATCTAGATATCAAATGTTCATATCTTCTGTAAAACTTCTAAAAAGTATTAAATAATTTATGAAATCTGTAACCTTGTTGTAAAAGTTTGGATGTGAGAGTAAGGTATTAAAATCATCAAGGGTAGAACGAATGCGAGCGAATCGTACAAGTTCAGATATATACACCCCGTAGGATGGAGCTAGGGGAACGTCGCAGTCAAGAAAGGGGAAATTAGTAATAGTAAAATCAAAATAATCCCTTTTAATCATACTCTTTAGTTTTTATTTTACCAGAGTCAGTAATGAAACTTAGATCCAGAAAAGGGCAGTATTTAGAATCATTGTTCGCCTTAATAAATTTCAGTTGTTGTGGGTAAATGGTGTCAACTTAAGCTAAAAACTGGGGATTGTCAATTGCAAGAATATCTTTAATATACCTGCTATTATCATTAAAATAGAAATAAGTTTATCACTATTTGGTACAGTTCCATTTTGTAGTTTTTTTTTCATGAAGTCCCGTTCGTAACAGAACAGAAAAAGATCTGCAATGGGAGGTGCACAATTAGTACCCATGGGAATTCCAATGACCTGATGATAAACAATGGTGCCGAAACAAACATAAATATTGTCTAGCAAGAGATTCAGTGCCTTAATCATATCATCACATGTCCAGGAGCAATAATTGTTGTAAGAGATACTGGAGAAGAATCCTTGCATTTTGTTACAGCAAATAAACTGAAGACCCGAAAATTTAAAAGACCATTTAATAAGTTCACCCAATTTGGATTTAATCAAATTATGTGGAAGGTTTGTATAAAGTGTAGAAAATCATAACTGTCAATAGATGAAACTGGTCTATCCATAGATTGTAATTTATCTAAAACTTCAATAGAATTTTTTACACTCCAAAAGTAATTTACACCAGAGTTTTGATATGTTTTTCACATTTTTTTTACTTACTCCCTTATACAAGTGAGTGCACTGGTTAAATTGATGGACAAATTTGTGGTAGAACAATTACTTGAATCCGAAATGAAACGATGTTTGTAGGGATTTTTGTGAAGTTTAGGAATCCAGTACATAGTAGGTAGGGTGTTATTTTAGGTGGAACTTTGAGTGTTTCTGTATCCTTGTAATGTTGTTTGGTGAGCGTTTTTTCGTCATAGTTTGTACGTTTAAAAGTGCTAGACTTTGCCAATTCGGTTTTTTTTGTTTTTTTTTTTTTTTTTGGACATCGATATAGTATTTTTTTTAGATGATTGCAACGTTGTTTGAAGCTTTGTCGACAGGAGCAAACACATATTTCTCACCAAGTTCTTTCAGTTTGGACTTAATTTTGTTGACAGACAGCTTAGGTGGTGACTCATAATAATTTTCTTTATAGAAATTAATTCTGTTGATGACTTTGCTAATGATTTTGTCTTTAACATATTAAGAGCATGTTTGTCTGCACTTTCTCGTTTGCACCATTTTATACAATAGTTGGTTACTTCTCCAGCCTCCAGAGTGTACATTTCACAGTTGATTCGCTACTGTCGAGCGTGTAGTTTGTACAGTGATTTTTTAACAGAGCAAAAACACTGTCCCAAAAGCTGCTCAGTCAGGGATTTGTTCAACCTATTTAAATTTCATCCCTCAAGAAATTCTATAGCCGTCACCATAACATCATCGAAAGATATGACGTGTCAGTATCCCAAATGAAAGTGGACATTTTCAGCTAGATTCAGTCTTCCCGGATTTGACTACCGACTTTGACGTTTTCCTGGAATGACCCACTTACAGTGTGACGGGTGCTGTTAACAGAGCAGGACATGCTTACCCTTCCGGAGCACCTGATGTCACTCTCAATTTCACTAAATTATACACTGTGAGTGCTTTGTTTTGAAAGTTGTGATTTCTGTTTCTGTGCTTTGTGTCTGTCTAGCGTCGTTGTTTTTTGTCTGGCGTCATTGTTTTCTGTGTTCTCGTTTTGGCCATGCCTTTGGACTTCGATTTTTGTAAATTTCACTCCATTTTTCCTCCGGTATTCTACTGCCGTTGTTTGGTTACCGAGTCTTTAATAATGTCGAAACAAGCCTGCCAGTTTATGTCCGAAGGTGAGCGATATATAGGCCCTTTTCTAAAGAATCGTCTAACTTTTTTGTCTACAATAATGCTCAAGTTCCCCGTTAATATATGCCCACAAGGGTCATAGCGATAAGGCGAAGTGGAACAGTCACAGCTGCTAGGGTAGTTCTTCTCGAAATTAGCATCACAGGTAATAGAAGAGTAGTTGAAAAAAAAAAACTTCTAGTAGGTTTTTTGTAAGAAAATGAGATGACAGGCATGTCCTGATTATCAAAATAAACTGGAACAAGTTTTTGAACATCCGGGTCCCGAAAAATGCCTGCAATATCAATCAAATCGATACCCTTATTAATATATTTAATTTTCAAAATCGTTTTTTGTGTTCATTTGGTTTGTCGATTCTAGGATAAAGTCGATGAAAGCAAAAAGCGTCGATAATGTTTGAATATAAAGATATATGTTGTGCAATGGCCACAAATTAATGTAAATAAACAAAGTAAAAATGGTAAGGTAGGCCACAATTAAAAGATAAAATTAAACAAAATATACAAACTACAAACCAGCTGAAATATCCAAAACGGGTTGAAAGGAAAGTGTGCCCAACATTTCGGCCAGTACGGCCTTCTAGGGGCAACTCGGACAGAAAAATGGAAAAAGGTATAGAGGATGCAAGAGAAGACTACTGACTAATGTGTAACGAAAATCACCTGTAAAAATCATGCTTCATCATGACAAACCGACAGACGCCCACTGTTACTTAAATTATGGGTCTTTTCATCCTAAGTCATGCAAAGATGCAATTCCAAAGTCACAATTCTTACGAATTCGTCGGATTTGTAGCGATGAGCAGGATTTCAAGACTCAATGTATCAGAATGAAATCCTTTTTTGTTAAGAGAGGCTACCCAAGCAAACTTTTGGATCGGGCTATGATTTCAGTTTCCCGAGTGACAAGATCTGAGGCTATGGAGAAGAGGGTGAAAAATACCGACGGTCGTGTGCCGTTGGTTTTGAAATACCACCCTCACAACGAAGCCATCAAAAACATTTTGATCCGTAACTTTAAATCCATAGTTCTCATGGACGAACAGATGTCAGCTGTTTTCCGGGATTCGCCTCCGATTGCGGCCTTCAGAAAAGGAAAGAGTCTAAAACAGCACCTTGTCACTAGCTCTTTCAAGAGTGCTACTCCTCAAATTCCCTTTGAATTCAAGGGTACTAGAAAATGTAAGCGATCTCGCTGTCTGACTTGTAATTTTACTTGGGAAACAGATGAAGTAGTAGGACCGGCTAACGTTTTCAAACTAAAAAATGGTTTCACCTGCACTACTGAAAACGTAGTGTATGCTGTAGGTTGCAAACTATGCCAGATGATCTATGTGTGCGAGACTTGCCGCAGATCGGGTGACCGCTTTGTCGAACATAAACAGGGCGTCACCAATGGAAAAGATTGCCCTGTAGGTGAACACTTTCGGCGACCCAATCACAGCATACGTGACATGCATGTAACTGTCCTTTTACAAACTAGTGCGGGTGAGAAACAACGTCAGTTACATGAACAAAACATTATTTATTTCCTAGGGACTGTTCGACCCTTTGGCATGAATGTTAAGAAACAGTCCATTTTATGATTTTACTTTTTTTGAAATTACACGATTGCACAATACAGTATACAAATGTTTTGTTTTCTTTTTGGATTAAGTTCAAGATTAGGCATGATTTTTACAGGTGATTTTCGTTACACGTTAGTCAGTAGTCTTCTCTTTTATCCTCCACCTTTTTCCATTTTTTTGTCCGGGTTGCCCCTAGAAGAAGGCCGTACTGGCTGAAACGTTGGGCACACTTTCCTTTCAACCCGTTTTGGATATTTTAGCTGGTTTTTAGTATATTTTGTTTGATTTTACCTTTTAATTATGGCTTACCTTACCGTTTTTGCTTTGATAATTTTTTGAACATTCGTAGAGCGGACTGTTAACAGACATTGTATCACATTCTAGAGAGATTTTATAAAGATGTGTGACAGGTATAGAAGAAAGTTTAGTGAACAAACCATGCAGCCCATTGTTTTTGAAAACAGTATATAGATCTAGAACATTGATGAGGTTCTTATGTTTGCTTTTTACATTATAATTAACTCTTCGGCCATGTGACCTGCGATTTCGTAACCTCTGAGAAGAAATACACAAGCATGCTGAGAAATGTTACCCTGACCCATGATGTTGTCATTTTACCCAAATGGGTTAGCTGTCTGAATTTTTTTATCCACGACAGTTCACATTCCCTTCTATATCTTTAGAATTGTCTCTTAGATTGATCAGGGGATTTTTGGACAAGTTCTAAAGGCTGCACTTTAATGTATTTTCTGTCATGCTTGTAAATATTGCAGTGCTGATATATGTATGATCTAAACTTTTTAGGAAAACGCATGCAATACATGGGTTCCGGGGTACGTCGTTGTAATGGACGACCAGTTTCTCCTATGTACTGGATTCCACAGCCTGGCTTAGTTCAGGTAATTGAATAAACCAGGCTGGATGTTTTTCAGGTTGACTCAATGATTCATATCATTTAAGAGTTTTTAAGCAGATTAAGGGCATCGGAACGTTGTGGAATCGCAGATGTTTGCATAACGCCTGTTTTCAGGGTGTTTTATGGCACTCAAAAAGAACAGAATCTGAAATGCCAATACAGGTCAGGGCAAATCCTACACTTTCTCTGCATAAATGTATCTTGCTCAATGACTTTGTTAAAAAAAAAAGCAACGGAAGTAGAATACCAAAGGAATAAAGGAAGTAATGATCACGAAAAATGAAAGTCCAAAGACATGGCAAAAAACGGACACAGCAAGGACGTGAGACAGTTACAATACAAGGAAATAAAAAAAACAACAACATTAGAACTAAGGCGGTCATGGTGTGAAATCCCAGGAAAACCGGGAGTGACATCAGGTGCTCCGGAAGTGTTAGCATGTCTTGCTCCGCTAGCGGCAGTTCTCTGAATGCCGATCTGGCAAACATTCACGTTGTAAACCATCCAAATTGCTCCTGTGGTGCTCCATACGAGGTTGCTATTCATTTCTTTATTGAATGTCATCTCTTTCAAAATCAAAGACGTGAACTTAATGGTAAAATTAATGACTTAAACATAGAAATGCACATTGAAACACTTCTATTTGGTAATGATGATGTTGATGATAAAAACAATACAAGGATTGGGCACAAGTTTTTACAACATTATTTACATTATTTATAAACATAGTTTTAATAGGGTATTATTTTGGTTTTGTATTATATTGGGTTTTATTTGTATGTTTTATCTGTATTGGGTTTTATTTGTATGTTCGTTATACTATTGGGAAACGGGATGGAGGAAGGGGAGGTTTGGGTACCCATAAACCGGTTTAACCACAACGCAAGCTCTTTCTAGTGCCGATTCCAAAGTCTGGCTATCCCGAGTTGCTATCCTTGTCTACGTTTGTCTTTTGTCCTTTTATTGTTTTTATTGTTTTTATTGTTTTTTTCTTGTTCAGTTCCCTGGTAAATTGTGGCATTTAATTGTAATTGTAATTTTCGGCCATTGTAAGTGTTTTCTGTTATCTTCTTCATATCAACTCTCTGTCAAAGCCATGATTCAATTGAGCAACCCAGGCTCTCAAGACTTTTGTTAAACGTATCATTTTGATTGAGATAGATTACCACTTAGACATGCCAATATTATCATTACTTGGAGGAGGATTACCTCCCTTTTCCAATAAATATTTTCTATTTAGTAAACTTTCTAAAATATTTCTAAATCAAATAATGAAATGTAGATTTTTTTTCAGGTCAACAGATACCATAAGTGTATTCCTCTTAAATATTAAGAGATAAGAAAAATCTATCCCATTGTTATTACATATGAAAGATAACAGTAAGCATGTTCTCAGAATTCCCAATATATTCTTTGTAAATATTGCGTGAAAACACAGAACTTGGCCTGGTTTTCAAAAAGTATAAAAAGAAAAAAAATATCTCATTTTCCCCACTTTTTTCTGAAGAAAATGCGGGGATGTTATTTTAGCCTAGTCTGTCCATCTGTCAGTTAGATGAACCTTGTCAGTGTAACTCATCGCTCATATTTTGGATTTAGTCTTTAATTTGGTTATAGAATTGTTGCATATATGCTACAGATGCGCGATAAGCTTTTAGATTTTTGATTTTGATCTTGGTACAAACAAAATGCCCAAGAAGTCTTATTTTGACACATTTGAGCTTGTCAGTGGAACTCCTCCTACATTTTTTGTATTGTTGTAGAAATGTTGCATATATGCTGCTGATGTGCAATAAGCTTTCGAATTCTTTATATTGGTTTTGGTGCAAACAAGAGGCTCAAATATGTCTATTTTGATTCAAATGAGCTTGTCAGTGGAACTCCTTCTACATTTCTGGATTTATGGATTTAATTTTTTTTTATAGAATTGTTGCATATTGTCTGAAGATGTACAATGAGCTTTTGGAATTTTGATTCCGGTTCCAACTTTGAAAAATTTTCTGAAAATGTCAGACTCATATTTCTTAACTTTTAGCATAAATTTTTTGGGGGAAGTGTTTGGGGAAAAATAAAGTTCTGAATACTTAGAATTCTGAAATGTGATTCTAGTTTAAGTAGACTTCCTAAAAGTCTCAAAGACCACTTATATTGGGGAATTTTACCTAGCAACCATACTTTTAGAACCCTGTTTTTTTAAGTAAAATATTGACTATCAATAATTTGACATCCAAAATATTGAGAAAAATTACGCCTAGGGTCTATAACAACTATTTTCTATGTCAAACAGGGCATTGCGAGGATGGCCATCATTTTTATGGAGCAACTTCTAGTTTTCATTTTATCTTTAACAAGGACTACGAAAATCTTAAAATAAGAAAAACTCTGTCTGAGACTTCTATTAGGCTCGATCAAATTTAAAATAAATGTCATATTTATTTTCAGATCTGATAATAATCCTCGTTTCATAGAAAGCTTTGGTAATAAATTTTGTAGCAGAAAAAAGGACTACGTGTATAATATTGCAACACACTACGTTTGTGAGGGGCAAAACAGTATCAACATATCCACTCATGATCACGGCAGTTTAACACCTGCACAAAATAGTGCCAATGTGAAGATTCCGACAATTACAGTACCAAGCGACATTTGTTCTGATGACCTTGGACATATATATGTAAGTGGTCTATATTCACATAACATACACCGCCTTACTGAGGATGGAAAAGTCTTAGACATACCACTACACAGTCAGCATGGGATAAAACATCCAGTCGCCATGTGCTTCAACCAGACATGTACAAAAATCTACATTGCAAACAACTTCGGCACTACAGTAGATATTTATGACGTAGTTTGAACATGGTAAATTGTCTACTTTACATTGTTAATTGCAACACTGTATAGAAATTTGACAATTACATTGCATTTATATCCATCTAATTGTTTTTGTTGATTATATGGATATAAAGGACTAATTTTAACTTGGTTCCTGGTCATTGTACAATATATACACAATCTAGGCTTTTATTCTATTGGCAATTAAACAGGCCGAATAAAAAGATCACCTGGTACTATCGTGCCCAAGAATTGCATTCTTGCAAAACCAGTTTTTAATTAAAAAAAAAAAAACGCCGAAGTAACTGTAAATTCAGTTTCTGCAGATATCCATTTCTACAACTTCTGTCTCTTAAGTGCAGATATTATCAAAACATATAATAGTCCATAAACCGAAAGTTTGTAGAAGATGTATAAAAGAAATAAAAGTAAAGCATCAAACCAGCTTAGGACCCTCTGAAAAATTAATTTAACAATTTATTTATCTTAACTACCTGCTCAGTATTAAAAAAGCCATTCGGCTGAGTCCTATTATATAGAATTTATGTATCGTACCAAAAATGGCTAAAACAGTGAAGATGGTGTTAACATAAATTCCTTTGGTAAATACATTAGACATTTTTTGTCTAAAAACAATAGATCAGTTGTAGACAAAATTTGGTGGAATGGTCATGGATCGGGTCCATATCAGAATTATATATAGTGACCTCATCTGTAACCCAAATGACCATTACAACCGAACATAGTCTTGCACAGAACATTCCTTTGAAGAGGTTTGGTGTGCCATACCGGTTCAACTCACCATATCTTTTAAAATTACTGTGGTTGGCAATATTCCGGTGGTTTTGTACCGGTTTTGTCATTTTGTCCTTTTGATTTCGGCTCTTGACAATTCTGATCGGTATACTTGTTATTACCACCATCTTGTCTAGTACAGAGTCAATGTGACTCAGATTTGATTGAAAGGTTAGTTTGGTACCTGTCAGAAATGTATCAAATTATATTTCAGAATTAAATCCAAATCTTTCATTGTAATAGAATTTAATTGTGGAAAATAGAAGCAACGTCCTTCGCTTTGTTTTAATTAGCATCCTCACACATATTGACAAGTCCAAGGTAGGATTAAGATAACCTTATTTGAAAGACAAAATGTAATAATTATAATTTTTGCACCATTTAATTTTTTTTTGTGCATAATGAAAAAGATTATACACAAAGAACATTGCTAACAACAGAGGTTACTATAAATTTAGTTTCTGCAGATGCGCATTTCGACAACTTGCGTCTCATCAGTGCAGATCAAATCAAAACATTTTGAAGACCAAGAACTGAAATATGTGTAAAAGTGCAAAGAGAATAACGAATGAGCTTTGCACGAACGTGATACTTCGAAGTTTCGTAGTTATATACACAATTTTGATACCAAGAAAATAAAAAAATTACTCCAATATGCGAGTTTAACTGACACTAATGGTTAAAATCATTCTGATGAAATGGCTTGAATTAAACATATTTTATTTGCTCAAAACATTAGCAATTGGGATTGGGCACAAGTTTTTACAACATTATTTACAGCCCGCTCCCTACAGTTTACAACAAATTATATGTAACAGCAATCATTCGATTAAATTAAAATCATTTACATGAAATACAAAATGCTATGTAAGAAGTAAGAAAATTGAATATATTGTAGAATATTGTAAAATATTAGTGAGATATAGAAAAAAAAATATATATATATATATATAAATCAACAAAAAGAACTGGAAACCTGCAGAATTCAACCAAACCTTTTACTATTTTTTATATAAACCTGTACTGCTTTGAATATGTCCTTGTTTTGGTCAACTTAAGTTCCATATTACCAAACAGAATTGTGTTTAAGTTAATATCAGTAGTTAACTATGGCAAAAAGCCGTAGGTTTTCAAAAAACGTT